>CAUYON010128611.1:0-46034 GCA_963573935.1 Arctocebus calabarensis
AGACAGAGTCTCACTTTATCGCCCTGGGTAGAGTGCCGTGGCGTCACACTGCTCACAGCAACCTCCAGCTCTTGGGCTTAAGCGATTCTCTTGCCTCAGCCTCCCTAGTAGCTGGGACTACAGGCGCCCTCCACAGCGCCCAGCTAGTTTTTTGTTTTGCAGTTCGGCCGAGGCCGGGCTTGAACCCGCCACCTTCGGTATATGGGGCCGGCGCCCTGCTCGCTGAGCCACAGGAGCCGCCCGCCTCCTGTCCTTTGAGAGGATTTAAAGCAGAGGTTCCCCCGAGTGACTATAAATGTCTGCACGGAGCCTTCAGATTCCTACACCACGGGAATGTTCCTAAATCTGAAACCAGAGAGAGCCATATCAGAGTGCAAATATTTTTGGCATATGCGAACCATCGAGTTACAAAATGACCTGACACCCTCGGCTGCTTCTCTGGGGGCCCCGGCCTGCAAGACAATCCCTCATCTGTTGCAAATGCCTTCATCTTCAACATGCCTCCATTGGCAGATGCATCCATCTATAGATAGAAGGGGCTGAGGGATTCAGAGCTGGAGCGGGAGGTGGGCAATCCCAGGGAGAGACACCATGCTGGCCGCTCCTCTGCCTTGCAGATATCGGGGAGCATGTGTGCTGCGTGAGGAGGAAAGGCCACACCGACATGAGCAAACATGGCACAGAAGGCACTCAGGAGCACACGTGGACACAGCCAATTCTTGGAAGCAGTAGAAAAGAGAGAAAAGTGGTCCATTGACTGAAGTCAAGGGATACTGAAGTGCAGGTCTGCACAAAGCAGATTGCTTTTCAGCAAGTCTCGTCCACTGTAATCAGGTCTTCAGCGTCTATAAATGGGACGCTCAGAAGATGGGATGTATACCAGTTCCTGATAGAACCGGGAACTTAGGATGGCTGGGTGGACAGTTTGCCTATGATATGGAGAAAAAAGAAGAAAAGCATTTTAGGTCCCATAGCATAGTCCCTTTCTTCTTAGATCCTTAAGTTAACGTGGCATGAGAGGAGGCAATCTTCTAAACAGTCTGCAAGGCCTTGGACAGCTAGACCTTCCCTGCGTCTCTCTAGAGCAGCCGTTCTCAACCTGTGGGTCACGACCCCTTTGTAACAACGAAAATACATCCTGTGTATCAGGTATTTATATGATGACTTGTAACAGTAACAAAATTACAGTTATGAAGTAGCAACGAAAATAATTTTAGGGTTGGGGGTCACCACAACTTGAGGAACTGTATTAAAGGGTTGCGGCATTAGGAGGCATTAGGAAGGTTGAGAACCACGGCTCTAGAGGCTCATAAGATTGCTCATCTCCTAACAAGGGGTTTCCCCAAGTGTCCTCTCCCATTTTCAGGGAGGACTGAGGAGGAGAAGGTGTGACATGCGTAGGAAGAAGCAAGCTTGATGTTCAGTCACTACATAGCTATAGGCCCCCACTGAGGCCTACGACTGGCCTGAGTGCTATTCTAAGTGCCAGGGCCCAGCTATACTAGCTGTAGAGTATTCTGAATATAGCCTTTGGAGGTAGGGATATACAGCACTCTTTAAAATCTTTCCCACGCGGAGAAACTTCTCCAGGGCTTTTGCTTTGACCTATAAGTAACTTCGGCTTCAGAAAAGTTAATCCCTATCTACAGAATCAGGTTAAAGGACAGGAAGAGAGTAAGATTGGAGGAGGCGTTTCGGTCCTTCTCTCTTGTAGCTGTATCTGTGCACAGATGTAGAGAGGTGTTCCTTACCTGGTCACATGTCCACTAGTCCTGAACTTGGCTGTCAGCCCCATTGGATCCTAAGGGCTGCAAAAGATGCTGCCACAGGACAGGGAAGCAGGGTTAGCCTACCTTCCCACTGAGGATATCCTGAGAATGACTTGGGTCCTCCCATCTCCAAATCCTGAGCAATGACTTGGTTTATAGAGTTTTGTAGCTAATTGGCCTGTCTTCTATCCTGAACCTTCTCTAGCAGCTCCATGCAAACTTGGAGTTCCAAGAACCAAGAGGCTGTTTTATTCCTCCTTCAAGAGCAAATGGTAAAGGAGAGAACAGCATCTTACCCCCTTGAAGGTGGGCTTCTCAGCCAGGAAGAGGCCAGCCCAGAAGCAATGGGGGTGCCTCAGGCCCCTTGTAAAACCTCTATCCCCTTGAGGGCAATGGATGGACCAGAAAACTGCAAAGGTCTTGTTCAAGCTATTGAGTATGTTTGCTTCATCACTTTCTGCCTTCTAACACCACTTCCCTTCCCACTTCCCATACATTTTTGAACCTCTCTGGAAAGCACCGTATAATTTTGTAATTAATACTCTATAATTATCCTCCACAGCCTTCCCCTCTGCCACCACATCCCACAATACCTCCAGCACACATGCCAAGCCCTTGTTCGGGGCCATTCTATGGCTTGAAAAGGAGAACATTTTCCATTCCCATCTGATTCAGGGTATAAATCTCTCTTCTCTAGACACAAAGGTGTCTCCCCAGGCCAATAACCCAGCCTGAAATTCTCTGCTGACCCCCTCCCTCCTACCCTGGGCAGATTGGAAAGCTCCTTCCCATGCTGGCTCTGGCCCACTCAGATCCTTCGAGTTCTTCCTCTATGGCAGTCCTGAGGGAAGAAGGCGCTAGGGGAGAGACTGCAAAAGTTGTAGACCTCCTTTCTCACCAACGTCATGGTTACAAACATATCCATGCAGTTGCTGGCCTCCAACACACCAGGAGATTCTCTCAGTGCTCTTTCTTCTTCTGCCCCTTTCCCTGGGGGCACAAGCTCCTGCATCTTTCTATCCCGGTCTTTTCCCCCAGAGACTCCAGGTCACTTGTCACAAGGAGGCATCCTCCTCCACTCACTGCCCCGGTTCCTGCAAACTGAGTCTCTAACATTTGCTCCTCCCTGCAACAAACCAGCGGGTCATTCTGCTACCTCCCAGAAAAACCCCAAAGGATGGGAATGTTCAGGACAAGCCTGGAAGGAGATAGAAAAGGCTCCAGTCTGTGTTTACACCTGAGCTGATGCTTCCTCCTTCCAGGCCAGGAGGAGAATGTGATTATGCCTCCGAACAGATCCTGAGTCTAGCTCGTCATGCAGATAGCCAACACAGAATGATGTTTTGTATACCTCATTGCACTACTGAAATTCCAGTGTCAGACTGCTGTGTCCTCGCACGGTTTTCTCTATCTGTAAACAGATAAGTACCTCAGGCTGGGTCCCAGTGCAGAGCTGTCCTCAAGCTTAGGTACAGCGGATAGGAAAACCCAGAAGCTGTTCAGTCATGTGCTTGTCAAATGTGATACTTCTATTTTTTAATATGTATGTGCTATGCACAAACCATATCATGTTTCAGCAAAAAGTAAAAGGTCTTTTTATACGTTTCTCTAAACTTTTGGACTCCACCCCTCCTATTAAAACTGACAACGAATATCTGGGTTGTGGTTGATTTTCATCTTGAGTCTTTCATCTTGAGGCATGCAAAGGGAAACGGAGAGTGGAGATCCACGGTGCTACTGATGATTAGGGCAGGAGGAAACCCTGTGGGTTCCTTACTCCAACCACTCTGTCTTACTAATGGGGAATTCAGCCCAGGAGGGAAGTGACCCAGGACCAGAGTCAGGGCGCACTTGATTCAAACTGGATATATACATTTCTGTGCCTGTAGAGTTTGTTCATTTATTCACCCAACAAGAAGTACTTATGAGCTCCTCATCTGTGGCCTGCTAGGTTTGGGCTAGGTTTTTGCAATACACAAATGAATAAAGTAGACACAGTTCCCATTCTCTCACAAGCTTGAATTACAAAAACATCACCAAGACACCCATGAGCATGTCAGCATGGGCATAGATTCCCATGCCCTTCTCCCAGAGAGTCTGATCTGAGACCTGGAGAGTGGGGGTGCCCAGGAGTCTCTGTGAGTAACACACACCCCAGGCAGTTTTGACACTGAATTGCTAGTCTACTGGGATGACTGGGATTTGGGATACATGACATTTGAACTAGGGGAGACTCTATAAATTATGAAATCTTATTATAGGTCGAACAGAGCAAAAGAATACAACAACTGACGGGCTGAAGTCATTAACTAAGGATCCCATAATCTCCTGCGTTTCCTCTACCCTCTACACTGCCCCCTTCCTAGCCTCCCACCATTGGGCCTGTTCGCTCCCCCTCTATCCTCCTGCTCTGGCCCTCACCCCACATTCTGCCCTTCTACCTCTCAGGCCATCTCTGGGTGAGATTACAACAGATGTGCCTTTCATCGAGCACTGTGGGTTCCGAGTAAATCTATGCACTCTGAGAAGAGCTGCCTGGCCCTTTGGCCTCTGCGCCTCATTCCTGTATTTATTCTTGTAATTAATATTCCAAATATCCTACTATGTGCCAGAAACCACATGGCCCTTGGAATATCACCGTGACAGATTATCTACAGATTATAGATTGGCAAGGAAGACCGACACTAAACAAATAACGACAGCAAAACGTGATGCGCAGCATGAAAGAGGAGTTGAGCTGCTCCGCGGGAGCACAGAGCCGGGACCTGACTTCAGCTGAACAGATGAGAGAATCACCCCCGAGGAAGCTGAGCTCTGAAGGGTGTGCAGCCCGATTGAGGGTAGGGGTGGGGGTCACCAGGCATGGGAGGAAGCACACAGCAGGTGTTTGAAGGGGAGCTGGGGAGCAGAGGGGATGAATATAGCCCCTTGAGGATCTCAAGCAGGACCGGGATTGCAGGTATCCAGAGCAACAGGAGAGTGGGCAAGATGGGGCTGGAGACAGGTGGTCAGGAACTGCAGCCTGGAACTCTTGGCAAGCTATGTTGAGGCGCTTGAAGTTTTTAAAGTTTTGCATATCCTATAATTTTCCCTTATCGAGTGTCTAACTCGGTGGATTTTAAGTAAATGACCATCACCATAAATCAATTTCAGACCATTCTCATGGCTCCATTAAGACCCTTCGTGCACATTGAATCCTCACCTCCCCTGCCACCCCGGCAGGCACTGATCTACTCTCTTTCTCCACAGTTTTCTCTTTTCTGGACATTTCCTGTAAAGGAATCACATGTCTCTTGTGTGTGGCTCCTTTTGTTGAAGGAGCTTGAATTTTAATCTAAAAATGCTAAGAGGTTCCTGGTGAGTTTAAGAAGTAGCAGAACCAGGCAGAAGTTTTTAAACCATCATCAGAACCATCTCGAGCAAAATGGCTTGGAGGTAAGCCTGTGTGCAGAGAATGTTCCAGCCTAGAGGAAATAGTGGCTGAGTGAAGTGATGGAGGGACAGAAAGAAGACCGGGCAGACAGCTCGTGCCACAGCCCTGACCTGAGGGCACACTTCCTAGGCTAAACCCCATTCTTCTAAAGCACACTAGAACAAGCCTCCCCTGTCTCAAGAGATTTCATGTTTTTTGCCTGACCATTTATACCCCATATAAGAACCAACTGGCGCTCCTACTGGTACCTGTGCCCATCGCGGGGCAGCAGACATGACCGCTCTGCACCAAGGAACACGGCAGCCTCCTCTTCCACTGCTGCCTGACCAGGATGGCTGCTCTCCCTCCTTTCCTTGGCTTTTCGGAGAAAAAGTCAGAACGCTAAGAAAACAGCTAGTAACTGATACCATGAAAACAACATCCCAGGGACATTCTGGAATCTGTTCATACTCGGTCAAGGCTCCTAGACTGCATTCCCTTACAGCCTTACCCGGGATGTGACACTCGGAATGAAAACTTCAAGACCTGCCAAATCCTCGGTTGACAAAAGTATTTAAGAAATAAATACCTATTTAAAAAGAGACTTTGTAACATAACATTTTGAAAATGGCTCCAGATGCCATTATCAATCCTCCTCTCTACCTAAAGTTTAGTGCTCAGTTAAAGAAAAACAAACAAAAAATTAAACAACCATAATATTCTATTTCTGGAGCATTCCTACTGAGGTTTCCCAGAAAGAGAGAAGGGAGGTTGATGACCAGGGCCATTTGGGAGGGTTGGGCTGCAGACAGGTGGAAGCATCACTAGGCTGCCAATTGAAGTCTCTGCTGTAAATATCAATGTTGCATCACTCGTCGCTTTTTACAAAGAGCACTAGAGCCCTCCCATCTGATGTCAGTGGGCACACCCCTGACACACACCGCAGAGCAGGCAGATATCCCCAAGAGCACCCCTGGGGCGGCCCCTGCTTACATGGAAGTGCATCAGGGACCTGAGTCAGGGCTCCCATAGCATTGTCCCACAGCTAGGTGTCTTAAACAACAGACATTGATCTTCTCCGAGTTCTGCAGGGTAGAGGCCAACATCTAGGTCCAGCAGGGTGGTTTGCTACAAAACCATCTTCTCACTGTGTCCTTATGTAGCTTTTCCTCTGTACACAGGGGAGGGGGCATATGTCTTTTTTTCTTCTTTTATTTATTTATTTTATTATTTTATTTTTTATTGAGACAGTCTCACTTTGTGGCCCTCAGTAGAGTACCGTGGCATCACAGCTCACAGCAACCTCCAACTCTTAGGCTTAAGTGATTCTCTTGCCTCAGCCTCCCAAGTAGCTGGGATTACAGGAGCCCACCACAACACCCGGCTTTTTTTTTTTTTTTGGTAGAGATGAGGATCTCACTCGGGCTCAGGCTAGTCTCGAACCTCTGAGGTCAAAGTAATCCACCCACCTTGGCCTCCCAGAATGCTAGAATTACAGGCATGAACCACCATGCCCAGCCCTCTTCTTCTTAAGCTCACTGTCCTATCAGATTAGAACCTCACCCTATGAATTCTATTTACCTTAAACACCTTCTTAAAGACCATATTGCCAAATCCAGTCACATTGGGGATCAGAGCTTCAACATATAAATTTGAGGAGGACACAAACATTCTGACCACAACAGTGCCCATCCACACCCAGGGAATCCTGACCCTGACAGGACATCATTTTAACTATAATTAGGAAGAAAGACCTCCCCAGGGGCTTGTGATAATCACAAGTAGCCACAATTGGGTCCTATTCTTTTGGATATAACAGGCAGTTACCACTAAGGCAATGATTTTCAATTTGGGATGATGATATCTGGAGAACATTTGGCAACGTCTGAAGACTTTGTGGTTGTCACAACTGGGGGACATGGTGTGTGTAGTGGGTAGCAGCTAGGGGTGCTGCTAAACATCCTACCGTGCACAGGACAATTCTAGGACAGAGAATTACTCAGTCCCAAATCTCAGTGGTGCTGGTTGAAAAACCCTGCTCTAAGGTGTAACACACATCTGATTTGGCCTGAAATTCTTATGCTAATTCTTGTGGAAGATCCAGGTGAGGAAGTGAAGGCTGGAAAGAGAAGCTCCTGATGCCATTATCCACCCTTACACCTGACACCATCCCTGGGACCTCCCTGTGGGAATGTGAGAACAGCAATGGGTTATCAGGACTTGTCCGGAGTACAGGGTTAGCAGGTAAGCGTTGAGAAATTTTAGACCTCAGTGGTCAGTTCTGGGCCAGAGGAGTATTGAGAGGAGCAGGTGACCAGGGAAATGAGGTGAAAACACTCAGACAGGTACGCCCTCTTCCTCCTCACCATTATCCTTCATCTTCTCACACCTGGATCAGCTTCTACCAGCAGCTTCTCACCCCACCCCTACCCCAGGCAAGCAAGACTTTAGCCAGAAACCATTTTTAACCTGTTAATCTTAATTTTCTCATTCTTTTTCCAAAAGGCCATTGCTATTAAAATATTATTGCATTTCCCTTCATTCTTTCGGATGGAAAACAAATCTAGTAAGTAGAACCCAGACAGCTGATGGTATGCTATGGTAAAGCAATTTTATTTTTGTCTTTCACTGCTTTGGCTTTTAAAATATGCTTAGTTAAACTAGTGTCCCTGGAGAAAAACAGGCTGTCTCAAGACTTTTCTGGCCACTCCTAATTAAGACAAAGCCATATGGCTCATTCAAGTCGCAAAACACACAGTTCAGAAGTTATAACACCAGCTAACAGAATGATCTGCACTTCAGTCTTCATTTGAAGTTAAGACTTCTTTCCCAGCTCCGTCTCCTGCTGTGGGTAGGAAGGTAAGGCCTCGGCCAGTTTATTTTCTCTTCCCCACTCACCTCCTTCCCAACTTGCTGACTTGTTTGTTACCCCTTTGGGGTGCAAAAGCAAGGCCAGGAGGAAAGGACTAAGCGCTGTCAGTATCTCACCCAGTAGTCTGGTTATAACTTGGCTTTGTACTCTCTGGGTGGGTAAATGCCCCAAACTGATTCTCACTCTGGGAGCTGCGGCAGATCTTTCTGATCCTCCATCTCTGGAGACCTCTTGGCCACAGCATGCAGTTTGCAGTGAGCTCATCTTCTTTGGGAGTCCTTACCTGCTCCTTTCCCAGCCCCTTAGAAAGCCAGCTGTCCATTGCAGCTTCTTTCTAACGTGACTCATTGCCTTTCCAGGAGGGTGTATTAAACAGGCCCTAAGTCATTCTCTCCTCTGAACATGACCCACACTCAGGCCCTGGGAAACTTGCAGAAATTCCTACCCCTACAAGATCCAGGGATGAAACCTAGCTCAGAGCAGCAGCAACCTGCCTTTCACGGACCCCACAGAAGCGGCAGTGAGTATGCCCTTGTCACCTTGGAATTTTCCAGGTAGAAGTCACACAGTAGGCCACCGTGCCCCTCAGTCTTAGTAACACATGTTGAGCTTTCCCTGGGGTCTGTATGAAGTCTCACTTTTGACTTGTTATGATATTCCCTACAAATTCTTCCCCTAGAAATCTGTTCTCAAAATTTTCTGTCTCCCAGATGGAACAGGACTCCCTTATAAGACCTGTTGGTGCTCCCCCTTGTGGTTATTTCCTTAATAATAATGACTTGATCACTAGATTTCATCCCTAGAAGAAAGATTCTCTGAACATCATTTGAGATAAGATGCGGGGCAAGACCCAATTATAAGAGGAACTTTACTTAACAAATGCAATCAGTACAACTTGGCATCTTGTACCCTCAATGAATCCCCAACATTAAAAAAAAAGGTGCTAATTTTAGAAGGGAGGGATAGAGAGATATTTGTTAAAGGCTATCAACTTATAGTTAGGGAGGAGGAATCAGTCCAGTGTTTTCTGCAGGGAGGCGAGAGGTAACAATAACATGTCAAATAGTTTCAAATAGATAGAAGGATCTGGAAGGTTCCCAACACAAGCAAACAAACATGTTTGAGATGATGGGTATGCTAATAATCGTGATCTGATCCTTATACATTGTATGTCTCAAAATATCACTGTGTAGCCCATGAATGTCTACAATTATTATTTGTCAATTTACAAATAAATAAAGAAATAGATCACAGTCTTTGCCTGTGTGGAAGACAGTCACTTGTCCAACGAATGCTGCTTTAAATTAGAATACATTAAGTTTCAGAAAAAAAGTGACTCAGCGGAGTGAACAGGCTGGGACAACACCAAGAGGAAGAACCGTCATACCTGGACTGCAAGGTGACAGGCCCCCGGAGAGGAAGGGATGGTTCAGGTCGACAGAGGAGGCTCCAGTTGAGGTATAAAAGCTCAGAGTGAGTTGCGTTTATGGTGGGGGTGAGCACAGGGATTTGGGGTCAGACAGGTGGGGGTTCAAAACTTGGATGTGCCTTTTAAAAGCAGCATGATCTTAGGTAAGTTAGTTAAGCCTCAGTGTCTTCTTTTGTAATAATAGGGCCTATCTTATAGGGTCCTTGTAAAGATTAAATGAATTAATGTACATAAAGTGTTTTAATAAAGTGTTTGATGAACGCTAGTGGCTATTGGCAAGGGGTGCAGGGTATCTGGATGGGTGTAGAGGCAAGTGACAATTGAAGCCAGATCTTGAATGTCAAGCTAAGGAACTCAAAATTGTCTTGTAGACAGTGGTGAACTGCTGCAGATTTTTGCAGTACAGTGGCATGATGTGATCCTATTTTAAGAGGAAAATTCTGTGAAAAGGATCAAAGATTGAAAGCAAGGAAGCTGCTAATTCATTTATGAAAGAAATATTTATTTTAAATCTACTAGTTTTAAATAATTGGGCTAGTGCTTATGAAGAGCAGTGAGCTATGGCTCGGAGCCCATAGCTCAGTGGTTGGGGCACTGGCTGGTAGGCTCGAACCCAGCCCAGGCCTGCTGGAGACAAAATGACAACTGCAACAAAAGAATGGCCGGGCATTGTGGTGGACACCTGTAGTCCTGGCTACTTGGGAGGCCGAGGCAGGAGAATCACTTGAGCCAAAGAATTTGAGGTTGCTGTGAGCTGTGACGCCACAGTACTCTACCAAGGGTGACATGGTGGACTCCATCTCAAAAAAAAAAAAAAAAGAACAGTGAGCTAGAGAGATAGCAGACTGCTGCCCACTGAGCGTTTCCATTCTAACAGAGTGTAGACATGCCCATTTGTTCACCATGCAATGATATAATATCACTACATGCCTTGGGAATGCTGACGAGGAAACACACACACACAGAGTAACTTTGCAAAAGTAAGTCACTTATGCTCTCTGTGACTTAATTTATCTATCCCTCTTTTTTGAGATAGGGTCTTGCTCTGTGACTTGGGCTAGAGCACCAGGGCCTCAGCCTCACTCACAACAACCTCAAACTCCTGAGCTCAAGTGATCCTCCTGCCTCAGCCTCCCAAGTAGCTGGGACTACTGGCTATGATGCCCAGATCATTTTTTTTTTTTTTTTTAGAGAGGCATGTGAGAATAGCAAGTCTTAAGGCTGGGAGAAAAATTTGGTAACCGGCTTTCCAGACACTCCTTGTATAATTATGGATTTCAGGGATAAAAGACCAGGGCTAGAGAGAAGTACAGAAAAGGTTGCTCCAGTGTTCAAAAGAAATTTTCTCTCCTGGCGCTCCACTATAAGGCAAACCTGGGGCTCTTGAAGGGTGATGACACAAGCTGGAGCCATGAGAATTTGCCCCAGGCACCCTCAGTCTAGTTTGGGCTCCAATGGAGTCACTGTCCCAGGAGGCATTTGCCTCTGGGGACAGGCCACCCTCTAGTGGTCACTCTTGCATTCTGGACAGGGGCCAGGTGGCTTGCCCAGCCAGTGGTGCTGCTGGGGGCAGTCTTCTCTGAAGTAACCAGTCTGGCCACATTGGCAGCACTTGTTTTTAGCTCCACTGGTTTCCCTCTGCCCCTGAAGGTTGCTCGTTTGTCAGATCATTTTTCTATTTCAATAGAGACAGGGTCTTTCTCTTGCTCAGGCTGGTCTCAAACTCTTGAGCTCCAGTGATCCTCCTGCCTCAGCCTCTCCGAGTGCTGGGATTACAGGTGTGAGCCACCATGCCCAGTCAATTCCTCCATCCCTTAAGTGCAGTCAACATCCCTATCCTGCCTCCCAATCAGAATCAGGGTGTAGATTCCAATGAGATGATATGTTGGAGAAAGTTTTGTGAGGAGTACACCACTATAGAAGTAAGAATGATAATGAAGTCTTAGCAAGATGTTTAAGACGCTTGCCCAAGAGTCCCCTCACAGTGGAGGCGTCTGATTTTCCCTTAGCTCTTCCACACAGCAAGACAGAGTTATTTTCTTTTCCCTACTCACACTTCTTAGAACCACATGAGAAGATGAAAGGAAAAAAGGAAAAGGAAACAAAGGCAGGAGGAGAGGGAGGAAATCTTTCCATATGTGCTGGGTACTTTTTGACCTCTTCCATCAGTGGAAGTCAATGGAAGCATGTTGTCTGGCAGGTTGTTGAGGTATCACTATGATCGGGGAGGCTACAGGCATTAGCTGGCAGAGACCACAGATAGTGACACCTGAAACATGCGAGACAGTCTCCCATTGTGAAGAATTGTCCAGCACTTTGCTCAACTTCCAAAATGCCATATAGGCAAAACACCTGTTTATACATCCGAATCTAGAATCAAACTGCTTTACATAGAACAGAAAGTGTTTTCCCCATTACTTTAAAATGCAGAGTTTTCCAATGAGGGTGTTAATTCAGGGAAAACAGTAGTTTGTTGTGTTTGAAACTTTGCCAAAGCAGTTAACCATTTTGAAAAACCTTAACCTGTTGACACCACTGGTGTGTTATCAGTACAACTGTATTTGTAGTTCTCATACTTACAGTGTTGCTCCCTCTGTCTCTATACACACACACACACACACACACACACATGTTTACATGGACATAATTATTTAATCCTCTTTCAAATGGCAAAAAGGCACATAATTTTTAGTGCCACATTTCCTTGCTGCCCTTAAATCCAAATATATCCTTTACAACTACACATGGGCATCTGAATACTCCCAATGAAGCAGTGCCTGAGCATTTAGATATTGAAATACAGGGCTTTGAAGTCACTTGTCTCTTATTTCTCTCACAATTAAGGCATCATATTGATTTTCTTAAATGATATGTGTAGGTAATATTATATTAACCATGAGTTGCACTTCAAATACTAAAGACAGTGTTACAAAATATTGGTTCTTCAATGTGCTGTTTGAGTGATGGGGAGAGAGTGACAGTCTTAGTTTATTTAAGCAGAGAAGGCAAAGTTAAAGCCGTCAGAAGCCGCTGGCGAGCTGCTCCCGTGGCAGATTGAGAACGTCCTTGAAATGATTTACTCCACGCCCCCCTGGCCTTGCCACTTCCTTGTAAGGTCTGTCTGAGCAACACCTAACCCCGTCTGTTCTGAATTTAGCAAAGCCTGGGCACTAAAGCAAGGACCAGGGAGGACATCCTGACAGTCACTGACAAGAATTCATACTGTGCCCTAAACCCCATATTAACCCATGAACCTGTTAGACTGTGACTGGGGCAGGGGAAGCCCCCAACTTTCAAAGAATAAACAGCATTCTCCTGATGCTTCTCCCTGGGATAGCACACAGGGCCGGCACAGCCAGTGACCTGAGCCCAGTTGCCTGGGCTAAATTTAAGTCTCCCCGGGACCCTTCTTCCCCCATCTGCATCCGTCTGGTGACCTGCTCATCTCCCCTGGAGTCTTGGTTAGAAAGAAGATGCCGTATATAGAGAGCGTCTTTCTGAGAAGAGCTCCAAGCTCTTTTCGGAGATTAGCTCATTGCGGCAGGGGGAGGGGAGGCCGGGAGTGGGAGGGCTGGGTGCTCCTCTCCCTTTAAGGCAGAGGAATGAGCCCCACAGTGGAGGCTGGGAGCCTCTGTCTGCAATGTGACCTCTACTGAGCCACACAAGCCTCTTGCCTGGCGCCAACTCCTGAGCCCTGCAGCCTGGATGCTGAGCAGCAAGAAGCAGCCGCTGAGCTTCACAAGTTCTCTGTATTTTTCACATACAGAACCACCCAGATGTCAGCTGGCTGCAATTCCCACTGGAGCATTTTGTTTTTTAATTAAATCATAGCTGTGTACATTAGTGCAATCATGGGGCACAATGTGCTGACTTCATATACAATCTGAAATATTTTCACCAAACCGTTTAACATAGCCTTCATGGCATTTTCTGAATCACTATATGAAGACATTTGTATTCTGCATTTATTAAGTTTCATGTGTACCCTTCTAAGATACACCGTAGGTGTGATCCCACCAATCACCCTCCCTCCACCCATCCTCTGCCTCCCTCTCCCCTCCCTTGCCCTTTCCCCCATATTCTGGTGCTATAATTGGGTTTTAGCCTTCATAAATTAGCTTCATAGTAGGGCTGAGTACATTGGATACCGTTTCTTCCATTCTTGAGATACTTTGCTAAGAATATGTTCCAGCTCCACCCATGTAAACATGAAAGGTAAAGTCTCCATCTTTCTTTACCCACTGGAGCATTTTAAAAGACAAAGCAGGATCTCAGACTGAAACCTTTTCTCTTTAAATTGTGATAAAATATATCCATAACACAAAGCTTGCTATTTCAGCCACATTTAACTATACGGTTAGGTGGCACTGAGCCCATTCGCAGTGTCGTACAACCATCACCACCATCCATCCCCAGAACTTTTCCATCATCCCCAACTGAAATTCTGCCCCCCTGAAACACAAACATCCCACACCCACCCCAAGCCCCTGGCACCCTCTTTCTGTCCCTACACATTTGATTATTCTAGGCACTTCACGTCCCTGGAATGATGTGGCATTTGTCCTTCCTTGTCTGGTTCATTACATTTAGCAGAATGTTCTCAAGGTTCAGCATCCTTAAGCCCCTCGAACCATACCCTTCCTCTGTGACAGGCAGCATGACCCTTCTCCTCTCACACACGCTTGACCTGGGGGACGCCATGCTTTGCATTTCATAAAGTTTATTTTCAGGATCCTTGGTCTCTTTCACTGCGCATCTTTTCATACTCCTAATGTCGGATTACCAGATCTAGCAAATATAAATACAAGAAGCCCAGGTAAAATGGAATTCCAGATAAACAAACAGCAAGTAATGTGTTAGTATAAGTCTGCCCCCATGCAATATTCAGGACTGACTTATACTTAAAAAATTAGTCATTCTTTATTGGAAATTCACAGATTGTCTTGTATTTTCCCAATGCCTCTCTGCACCCTTGAAAACTCCTTGCCTTCCCACCCCTCCACCCCCCTGTCCTTTATATCTACAAATTTAAGCAGTGTGGACGTAAGTGAAAAGAATGTGACATTTATGTGTAGAAACCCAGGTTGAATCTCAGCTAGTAGAAAATCAGTTTGTCTCGCTGAGCTTCAGTTGCTTTACATGAGATGAAGATGACACCAACTGTGGATTTAAGGAAAAAATGATCTAATATATGTGAAAGTTTTCCTTTCTTTCCTTCCTTCTTTCCTTCCTTCCTTCCTTCCTTCCTTCCTTCCTTCCTTCCTTTCTCTTTCTTTCTTTCTATAAAGTCTCACTCTGTTGCCTTGGCTAGAGTGCAATGGTGTCATTGCTCCCTGCAGTGTCAAACTCCTGGGTTTAGTGATCCTCCTGCCTCAGCCTCCTGAGTAGCTGGGACTATAGGCTCAGGCTGCCATGCCTGTCTAATTTTTCTATTTTAGTAGAGATAGCATCTCCCTCTTGCTCAGGCTGGTCTTGAACTCCTGAGCTCAGGTGATCCACCTGCCTCAGCCTCCCAGAGTCCTGGGACTACTGGCGTGTGCCCCTGCACCTGCGTATGTGAATGAGTATTTCTGACACATAGTAGTTATTTCTTTGCTCTAACTGTGAAGTGGCAGATTCTGTGGGCCTTCACTCACCGAATTTATAGGAATTCTGCACTTAAGTGGCTAGTGAGAGAACATGCGGGTGGGGGCAAACGAGGGCCCTTCCTGAGCCCCAGAAATCACAGCCCCTCTCAGCGGCTTCTTCTGCGTGCATTGTCAGTGCAGCTCAGAGGACAGCCTTGCACACAACTGAAATGCTCCCGCCCCGCTCAGAGCCCAGAAGATTGAGCCACCAGGTGTCAGGCGTGGAAGGGGGGCAGGACCCAGAGGTCCCTGAACTGTTTCCTGCGCCACACTGGCCCCACCCTCAGCCATCTGGACCCCAGACTAGCAGCCCTTTGGAGTCCCTGCCAGAGGGACTTGTCATCTGGACGCTAAGCTGTTCACTGGAGGTACCTCCGGGCTGTGCTCTTGGCGTCTCTGCCGAGCTCTGACCCGTGGGAGCAATGTGTTCTGAGCACCACTGGGAAGAGCAGGAGCCCTGGGAGGCGTGCAGGCTTGGCTCAAGGAGCACACACTCAAGAACGCGGGGACAAAGCAGCCACTGTGGGAGCGCGCAGTGGAGGTGTCTGAGCCCGCAGAGAGGCAGAGGCAGCCATCCCTGTTGGTTGCTGTTTAGGGGAGAGACATCCTGGCTGGGGTGCAGCCGATTGTATTTCCAAAGACAGCCACGGGGATAGCTCCACCCCACGCGCTCTTCTTAGCATGTGACCTGAACACTTCCCCCCCGGGGTCTTTATTCTCCACTTGACGTGATTCAATGTCCAAGGCTGCCTTGTGCACAGCAACGCCCGATCCTCGAGGGACGCTCACTCTCGGAACCAAGTTGCCATGCTGTGGGGAAGCCCAGGCCACGTGAGGAGCCTGCATGGGGCTACTCGGACCAACAGCCTCCACTGAGATCCGGCAGACACCCACCATTGTCCTCCAGGGTTCCCGTGAGGAAACCCATGAGTGGTCTTGGCCCCATGCACTGACTGTCCCCCCTCAGCCCTGTGCGGGGCAGTAACGTAGCGAGTCTTCTTGTAAGCGTCTACATTTGGGGGTACTTGGTTTCTAACCGTAGTTAGTGGAACGAGTCAGAGTAGCAAGTGCACTCTCTCTAGAGCAGGATCCTCTCGAATCCTGCACCCTCCTCAGTCCCTCCCCCCTGCCCCCCTGCACACCTCTTGCATTACTCTCATCCCTGACGCCACACCAGCTCGGTGGCTGAAGACAGACTCCCCTGCTCCTCACATGATAATAAGAGCCACCATGGAAAAAAGCACCCACCACGTGGCAGCCAGGATGTGTACATCCCACCGAAATCTCCCAGGATTTCTTTCAGGCGGGCGCTATTACCATTCCCCTATCAGTAGAGGAGGCTGCTGAGGGACAGAGATGCTGAGGCCTTGCCCACGTGCACACAGTAAGAGACAGAACCAGGAGGCCACCGAGGACTGTCTGGTCCTGTGCTCGGGCTCTTCCCTGCTGCACACACCTGCAAACTCGCGGCACCCCTGCCGGGCCTCCTCTTGCCTGTCGGAGGCATCCAGGACAGAGGCAGTCATTGCCCAACTAACTCGTCCCTCCTCCGCCTCCATCGTCCCTCAGCATCACCTCGTGCTGCCACGAGGTTGCGACTTCTTTGCCTCACGTCTCCCGTAGAATAACATCTAACTTCCCTCGTGACCTACCCTCTTTTTGTAAGCCTTTCACAGTCTGAGCCCGTCCCGGTGTCACACAGAACCCACTGCCTCCCAACCTTCTTCTCCTCCTGGAATGCGGTTTCCTCCGAGTCCAGTCTTCATGATGCAGGCCACACGTGGCACCCAGTGGCAGCCTTCCTGTCCCTAGGCCTCTAGCCTAGACTCCTGCATTCTCTGCACACGGTTCTCGCCCCACACCCTGGTCCTTGCCAGCGACTCCCACCTCCTACTTCGTCTTTGAGGGCAATGATGCAGTACTAGTTATCTTTGCATCCCCACCCCCAAATCCACTGGCTGACACACAGCAGGTGCTCACTAAAAACTCTGCCCTGAAAGATGAAGTGACTACATGGATATACTCAGAGTATGGGAGGGGCCGAGGAAAGGAGCTGGAAGGCAGGTGACACCGATGAGCACACAGAGTGGTTTGGGACATGGGGACATGGGCCACCAGGCTTTCAAGCTCTATCCAGATAGCAAACACTTGGAGCTCTCTCCTCCCCACAGTTCTGAGACCCCTTTGGCCGCTTGCCGTGCCAGCACTCAGGAGAGAGCCCCCTTCCCCCGCGTCCCCCTCTCCCACCATGGCACTCGTGAGTAAGAGGGAAGGAAGCGGCTGGGGAAAGCCCTCCACAGCTGATGACACGCAGCAAGCGGCAGCCTGTCACTGGCTGGCCCACAAGATAAACACCGGGCCAAATGCGTGATTCCTGTCACCTTTAGTCCCATGCTGTGGCTTTATCGTAAGCATTTCCCTTTCAGCCAACAGTTCTAGGAATCGGGCAGAACATTGAATCCTTGGGCTGGAAAGAACCTATCAAGGCCAACAAGCCTCTACCTCCCCTCAGGGCTGACATACCCAGAACATTCTTAGAAGTCTTCTGGGCATTGCTCACAGCTGCTCTTGGGGACCACAATCTGGAAATTTCTCAAGCCAGGGGTTCACCCACAACCAGCATCTGTTATAATTTAGTTCAATCTACCTCAGTCCATTTTCTGTTCAGCTCCCCTGGGCGCCAAGGAAGGACACTAAGGAATGTAATGCACCATCTCTGCACACAAGGAGAGGCTGAAGTGTGCAGGGGACAGGGGACAGCCCCGTAGACAGACCGCCTGGGATAACATCCTGCCTTCACCCGCTCCTTGCTGTGTGATCTTGGGCAAGTCACTTAACCTCTCTGAGACTCAGTCTCCCTATACACAAAATGAATGTACTCGTGAGTACCTTCCTGACAGAGTTGTTCTATGAATTAGACCAGCCGGTCCAGTCATCCTTCACTGTCTGAGTGGGATTGGTTCCAGAACTTCTCTGGATAGGATAGCGAAATCCACACATGCTCAAGTCCCTGATATCAAACCATATGGCGTTTGCATGACTGAGGCACATCTTCCTGTGTGTTTGAAATCATCTCTACGTTACTTACAGTACCTAATACCACGTAGATGCGATATAAATAGTTGTTATACCATATTGTCCAGAGATTGACAAGGAAGAAAGTGTGTACATGTTCAGTGCAAATGAAACTTTTTCCCCAATACGTTCAATCGGTATGCATTGATAGTAAACGGTCAACACATGTCAGCTATTGTTACAGCTCTTTGGGGGATTCAGATTTAGACATGTGCATATGGGCCCTTCCTATGTCAACAGCATAATGATATCTCCTTTTATGTCCACGCTACATCATAGCCATGCTTTTTACATTCTCTTTCAGGAAAATATTGCATAAGAATGAAAGGAGACAAAGAATAATTTGCTACCAGGATGCAATGCATAGAGCAGAGAGTAACCTTCAAACCAATCTATCCCAGATCCATCATTTGCAGAGAAAAATGAGATTTAAGTAACTTGCCCACATTACACAAAACTCCAGCAAAGCATGCAAGTGAAAGGCCCTGCCCTGCTAACTCCTACTCAGGATGGTGACATTTAATGGTACAGAGAAAAAAAGACTTGGGCGCTGTGAGGAGGCCCATGTTCTGGTTCTGGCCCCCATAATTGTTGACCATAAAACTTTGGCCAATTTGCTGTATGTCTCTGGGTCTCCACTTTTTACATTTGTTCAGCTATAGTAAGATCTCATTTATGGTAGAAACCACAAATTACAGAAAACAGTGTCTGCATTTAAATGTGTCTTTAATGTTTTAGGGTGGAAAAGTACATTCTGGGGCCACGTGCAGATAACTGGAGATGAAATGTGTGGAGAGAATTCCTGGAGCGCTCTTACCCAGGCACATACACGTGTCCCATAAACATGTCAAACTCATCAGCGGTGAGGAAGAATTTGCTGTTTTGGTGATTCTTTCCCTGGAAGCCGGAACCTAGGAGACTTTTCTTCAATCTATTCATTTATTCAATAATCATAAAGCATGTGCTGGGTCTTCACACGGGTTAGGTCTGAGATGGGCCCACTGGAAAGAAGAATAATAGAAAGCTGAGTCCCCCTCCCCAGGGGGTTATGAACGGATGGACACAAGCCTGCAACGTGAGCAGTCGGTCGGCAGACAGAGTAAGGCTGCTGGAGGGCTGGGCCCGGGGCGTGATGCTGCTGGGAAAGCAGTGCAGGGAGGAAGTGTGGGGCCGGGAGGAGACACTGGACGAGGCTCCGTGGTGAGTCCAGCTAGATGCAGGCAGAGGAGCAGGCCTGGATGGGAGGCAGACAGACCGGAGGGCCCAAGAAGTCATTTTAGGGCCAGAACCAGAACGTGGGCCTCTTCACAGAGCCCATTTCCCACTTGTGTGTGGGAAAACACACAAGTACAGCTTGAGAGTCTGAGAGCCCTGGTTGACATTCTAACCCTCATTTTCTTTTTTTTTTAGAGACAGAGTCTCACTTTGTCACCCTCAGTAGAGTGCTGTGGTGTCACAGCTTGCAGCAACCTCCGTCTCATGGGCTTAGGTGATTCTCTTGCCTTAGCCTCCCAAGTAGCTTGGACTACAGGCACCCGTCACAACACCCGGCTATTTCGTTGTTGTTGTTGCAGTTTGGCCGGGGTGGAGTTTGAACCCGCCACCCTCGGTATATGGGGCTTGGGCCCTACTCGCTGAACCACAGGCGCCACCGTCTACCTCTCATTCCTTAACTGTGTGGCTTTGGGAAAGTCACTTCACCTCTCCAAACCTTAGTCTTCTCGCCTACACAAATGAAAATTTTCTCCATCAGCTCAGCCTGCTAGAATGAACACCATCAACCAGGTGGTGGTAACAGAAACTTGTTTCTCACGGTTCTGGAGGCAGAGGTCTGAGAGCAGGGAGCATGTGCCAGCATGGACAGGTGTCTGGGGAGGGGCCTCCTCCTGGTTGTGACTTCAGGAGAGTTCTCGTGCAACTTCTTCTTTTTATAAAGACATTACTCCCATCGTGGGGGCTCCATCTAACCCTAATTACATGCAAAGGCTCCACCTCCAGACATCATCACACTGGAGGTTAGGATCTCAACATACGAACTGTGGAGAGGACATAAACCTTCAGCCCATAGCAATAATAGAGCCTGTGGCCTCGAATCGCTGGACGTAGTAAATGAGGATAACATGATAATAACAAATATCAAAAAAAATTGAAAGCACAATGCCTGGTACTAGAAGCACTGCATAAACCTTAGCTGCTGCTGTTTTGATACATAGAGGCAAAAGATAAGGACAGAAGGTGGACCCATGCTCTCTCCAGGGAAAAACATTTTCAGAGCAGAAAAGCTGCCACGGCACAGACCCATGGCTTAAGCTGTTCATTGGAATCTCTCCCATGGGAGTTTGGGAGAGCTCACAGAACAGATTCAAAAAGTTGACCTGGCACAGTGCCTCATAGAAAAAATAGAGACCAGACATGTTGACTCAGGCCTGTAATCCTAGCACCCTAGGAGGCTGAGGCAGGTGGATCACTTGAGCTCTGCAGTTCAAGACCAGCCTGAGCAAAAGTCAGACCCCATCTCTAATAAAAATAGAAAAACTTGCCAGCTGTTTCGCAGGTACCTGTAATCCCAGCTACTGGGGAGACTGAGGCAAGAGGATCGCTTAAGCCCAAGAGTTTGAGGTTACTGTGAGCTATATAGCACAGCACTCTATCCAGGGCGACAGAGTGAGACGCTGACTCGAAAAACAAACAAACAAACAAACAACAACAAAGAAAAAATAGGTATTCCATAAGTATGTTAGGTGGAATGATGATTGGATGGGCTTGAGCATTGTTCCTGAAGCTTTCTTGTTTAACCAGGTTACCAAACATTTCTTAAAGATGATGCTTTTCTGCTCATAACCACTCTCCAGAAGTACATTTACGTGAACAACCCCCAGGAGAAAAAGAATGAAAGTAGCCAAACAGCTCAAGTTGAAATCAAAGCCCTCTGAAGTTTTACAAAACAGCATTCCTGCCTATTATCAGCTATGAAATAAGCACGTTTCTACAAGCATCCTTTCAGAGGTCCATCATAAACAAGAAAGAATGAACGGCTACCCATCTGTTAAAGCATGGAAATTTGGAAGTGCTGTTTAAGACCACAGAGACCGTCCAGCGCTGTAGTTGACAACCTGGGTGCACATAAGAATCACCTGTGGGGCTTTTCCAACATACTGGTGCCTGGGTTCCACCTGAATCTTTGTGGATTCCTAACATGGAATCAGGTCTGAGTCATTCATCTGGGGTGCAGCCCGAGCTTTTATATTTAACTATGGGTGGTATAACATACAGCCTGGTCCCAGCCAGCCCTCTCGTTTTGCATATGAGAAAAGTGAGGCCCAGAGGACATAAATAAATTGAGGTCATGGCTAACTATGCAGGAACAATACTGCTTTTCAGAGCTCATAAGAACCACATCTGGTTCCCACATGTGAGCCTCTGAGGCAGAGTGCTGGCCGCTGCCCCAATATTCCCTGTAATTACATCATAATGAGTTTCAGCTTCCTTTTTGAACTCAAGGGAGTGCTAGAACTCTCCCGCCTTTTCATTCTGTCCCCCCTCTATGCATCCTCAAGGTAAAGATTACTCTTAATTTCTTCAAACTTTCAGCAGTTGAAGGGGAGGAAAGAATCTGGGTCTATCATAAAACTCTAAATAGAAAAAAAATTGGGAGACAGCAATGTTTTCCATTTTAATTGATTTAATAAATTCCATCCCAAGTGTCTCAGCAAAGTGTGGTCTGCAACAGATTAAACATTTGAGGCTTTCTTAGAAATCAGCGCAGATTGTTATATGGTTTTTACACCTCCTGAAGATCAACAGATCAACTGGAAACCTCTCAGAGATGGTCAGAGAATGGCTGTTACACAGAAGATGAGGAAAACCTGAGAGCAATCAAACACAATCAAACAGCCCACTTAGCCAAACGCTAACAAAATAACTCTTACTGAGACCTCACTAACTTGGATAAAGTGGCTCTCTTTGTTGGCTTCTTGTAGACATACTACATATTTATTTATGTTAAGAACTTCTTCATGGCTGTGCCAGTAGCTCAGTGGGTAGGGTACTGGCCACCTACACCAGGCTGGCGGGTTCGAACCGGCCCAGGCCAGCTAAACAACAATGACAACTGCAACAACAACAAAAAAGATAGCCGGGCATTGTGATGGGTGCCTGTAGTACCAGTTACTCGGAGGCTGAGGCAAGAGAATCACTTAAGCCTAAGAGTTGGAGGTTGCTGTGAGCTGTGACACGACAGCACTCTACTGAGGGTGACATAGTAAGACTCTGAGTCAAAACCAAAACAAAACAAAAACATTCTTTTTATTTTATTTTTTATTTTGTTGTTGTTGCAGTTTGGCCAGGGCTGGGTTTGAACTCGCCACCCTGGGTATATGGGGCCAGCACCCCACTCACTGAGCCACAGGCAGGTGTGTGCTCCAAAGTGTATCTTACTAAGATTTTCTAAGTGCTCCCAAAGTTGTGCACACTTGATTTCTGAAGTTTCTGATTTTCCATATGATCCATCCATCTCCCTCTGTTCATTAGCAAGGACACCAGAATCTGTAACTCGTCAAGCTCCACGGCACATAGCCAATACCTCTGGATGCTGTCTCTTGCCTTCTGTCCTGACTAATGACTCAGGCCTTTCCTGAGTTCCAGAGGTTCTTGGAATTGGAACCATCCTCTGGGGTCCAGGGCTGATGAGTGCGGGTGGGAAGAGCGGGGGAAGGCTGGGGTAAGGGAAAGGGAAGGCAGTCAGCAGCAGCCCTGGCCTCTGCACCTTCACACGGTTTGTTTCCCAGGGCAATTGTGTCCGTGCCTGGACAAAACATTTTCTGAGAAATAATCATCATTGCTGTCCTCTTTCCTGGACCAACTTTGGCAGACACTGACCGGAAACAAGTCTTTTCTACTCTTTACTGGAATGGTATCTTTGTTGCTGTTTCAGGAATTAGCATGTTATTTACACCTTGCTCCCTCTTTATCATTAAGGAGGACAAGTCTCGCTCATTGGTGGCATCCATCTGTTCAGTCCGCTCATCAGCAAGCATTCATTAAATACGTCTTGTGTGCTCAGACCAGAGTTAGTACCAGGAGGACCAGAAGACTAGAATACACCCTCATCCTCTAAGGGTGGTCAATCTTGCCAGGAAGACAACCGAAATGGGGAGAAATAAGAGGACTGTCTCCAGAGGACAACTCCATGAAGGTTAACATCACCTTACGGATTAGCTGTCTTCATGAAAACTACAAATAAAAGTAATTTTGGTACATAAAGATTGTATTATAAGTACACTAAGTAAACTCTCTCTTTTATATGGTTGGTCACTTAATGAATACTAGAGCATACGAGTCATATCAAAGTCCTCTCTGGCCTTAAAATTCCCTGATTCTTTGAAATCAGCCCAGATCTTGCCCTAAGCTTATAGAAACCTAAAAGAAAATAAAATGAATTCTAAGAAAAAGGCAAGAATAAAATAAGATCAAAATCTTCAAAGTAATTAAGTATAATTAGGGTATGTGTGTACCTTATAGGGCAAATCTCAAAATATTAAAATGTAAGGCTCTACTCTCGGATCTTATAAAAACTTGTTTAAGCTGAAGAATTTGAAGTTGCCATGAGCTGTGACGCCACAGCACTCTACCAAGGCCGACATAGTGAGACTCTGTCCCCCCCCAAAAAAGAAAACTTATAAAAACTCTAAAAAAATTAAAAACAAACAAAATGTGCTTAGGCAACCACAGATTCAAGATGCATGGGAACTGTCTTATAGATTAAAAATATCACTGCACTTCTTGGCCAAGATTAATGGTTCTTTGGCAATATGGTTCCTTCAAAGTCAGCAGACTTCCATTAATTTGCTTCTGATCATTTCCACGGCAGGGGTCAAAGACTTTATCCAGGTACGTTCTGAGTCTCCCAATTAGTGGACTTTCTGCCCATCTCCCTGAGCCCAGTTTAAAGACTTATGCCTGGAGGCAATCCAAATAATATCAAGCAGGGAGTCACTACCACAAAGCTGATCTTTCCAGTGTGACAGTGGAGAAGCTTAAAGGAAGACATTGGAGACAGACCTGGCTGGTGTTCTGGGCCACAATATCTTCTACAGATAAGATTTCTGCCTTCTTCTCTGCTTTTGAATGAATGTAAGCTTGTGTCTTTCTTATAGGACTTTATAAAGATCTCAAAAAAATAGCCAACATACATCAATATCCCAAATCCTCCACCATTTTCCCTAGTCCTGTACTCTCAATGGGCACTTACTGTCCCAAGGTTTAACTGAGAATAGTTGGGTTACTTCACAATCACATACCATTGCCATCACCTTCCCCATCTGGAGCAGCAGTGTTCCCGAGATTCTTGCTGCTACAACCCCCTCAATACACTCTACTCCTCATACCAAATTTTGTAAACAGGCCTTTTCCAACTGGATTCATCCTTAGGCTGGAAGAAAAATAGCTGCAGCATCTCCTAATGTCATGTAGCAGAAGTGTTGACACCTTTCATGTGTTTTTCTTTGGGAGTAAATCCGCCTGTACTAATGCCTCATTGGTCAAAACTGGGTTATGTGCCCACTCCTGAATCAATTAATAGCAAAGGGAATGGGATCACAAGAAAAGTTTCCAAAGCATAATTTGGGGCCCCTGAGGTCATTTTATAGGGTCTATGAAATGAAACTATTTTTATAACAGTATTGCCTTTTCCTACCTATTCTCACATGACATATTTTTACAGAGACTACACCATGTGTAATATTATTGCAACAGATTGAATGCAGACATGAGAACCCAACTGTCTTCTATTAAGCCAGTCATTAAAGAGATTTACAAAAATGCCTGACAGTGTCACTCTACTTAAAATATTTTTTGGTTTGGGACAGTAGTTATCATCATTAAAATATATTAATTAGATAAACATATTATGGGCCTATGTGTTGTTATCTTTCAATTAATAGTTTTTAAATTTCTCACTTTTAGAGCCAAATACAGTAACAACAGGTATCACTTACGTAAGCAAATGCACTTTGAGTTCCTCGATAATTTTTGAAATTTTAAAGGGATCTTGAGACCAAAAGTCTGAGAAGCACAGCTTGTATTAATTAGCATCACCCAGTGAAGCTGGGGTCAGCACTCCCTGAAGTTTCACGGCTCCCTACAGAAGAGATGACATCTGAGCCTACCAGGGCTCTGTTGGAAACAATTACAGAGCACGAAACCAGCAGTGTTCACTGCACTGCACAACAGTTTTAAGTAAACTGAGAAATAAAGTGACATACCACTAGGTCACATACCACGTCTGGAGGAATCATATCTTCAAATTAGGACCTCTTACTATAAGTCGAAACGAGTGAAACTTCTGACTGAGATGCTTTCTGCTAAGTCACATTGCTTTCTTGACAAAGGGGTGGAAGAGATTCAGAAATCCTGGTGAGGTTGGAATAACTTGGACATGTTCGGAAATGCTGGTCAGAGCACAAAGGATACTGTCCTTCCAGGAAGCCGTTTGGTAATGTGCATCATGAGCTTTCAAAATGTTCAGAGCCTAGGGCGCCAGCCCCATGTGCTGGAGGTGGTGGGTTCAAAGCCAGCCCTGACCAAAAACTGCAAAAAAAAAAAAATGTTCACAGCCTTTAACCCAGTAGTTTCTCTTCTAGGAATCTACACAAAGAAAATAATCAGACATCTGAATAAAATTTACGTACGAGGATATTCACCAAAATGTGTCTTTAATAATGAAAAATTGCAACTAACCTGAATGTTAATAATGTGGGAATAGTTAAACAAATTCTGATAAGGCTACTTGTTCTTTATAGAGGTTTTTCTCTTGAGGTAGAAAGGTGAGAAATATTAAACATGAATGTTTTACAATAAGCACATGTTACGTTGGTGATCAGAAAAATAGTAGAGGTAAAAAATAATTATTATATCAAAAAACTTTAATGGCATGGGGAAATACACCATACTATTGAGTAAAAAAGCATGGTATCATACTAAGTATATAATATAATATCACTTATAGATGTGTGGGAAAATTTCAGAAAACAAGTACTCCAAAATGTTAACATTTGTCATTATCTCTAGGTATGAGATTATTGACGATTTGCTCTTTATTTTTCCCTGAATTTTCTTGGGCTCTGGAATGAGCATTTCCCTCCTTTGTAAGCAAAGGGGGATTGAGGCTTGACGTACAAATAGATTGGTGCAGAGGAATAAGGAAATAAGAATGCAGAAAAGTTAGCATCACTGATCACTAGGCAGGGGAGAAGGTAGAGGGCAGCTGAGGCCACCTGTGACCCGCACCGTGGCTTACCTGGTGATGGAACTCAGTTTCAGTAGCAGTGGACTCAACTCCAGGCAAAAGGTTTACTTACTTTGCCTCTTTGTAGCCAGAGGTGGACCTGTAACATACGTCTTACCAGTGAGACACGAGCAGAATTCCACCTGTGGCTCTGGGAAGCAACCCTGGTCCTTTTCTCTTTTAATCCTGACTTGAGAATGGATATGACACCTGAAGCTAGAGAAGCCATCTTTCAGGATAAAGGTAAGATAATCATCTCGCAGGATAAAGGCCAGAGAATCACAAGGATGTCAGCCCTGACATTGCTGAGCCGTTGAACCATCATCGGTCAACACCTACCTATGAATTTCTTGTTATGTGAGGAAAATACCCTCCTCTGTGTTTGAGCCATTGTGGTCGGTTTTCTGCTAACTGATGCAGTCCTTATACACCACCTACACAGGAATGTTGAGAGGATTATGT
Source organism: Arctocebus calabarensis (assembly GCA_963573935.1). Lineage (NCBI taxonomy): Eukaryota > Metazoa > Chordata > Mammalia > Primates > Lorisidae > Arctocebus > Arctocebus calabarensis. Next base: position 26,931 of record CAUYON010128611.1, read on the forward strand.
GAAACCATGTGTATGAGAGTGTTTTGTAAATTATAATGTACTATCACATCCCAGAAATAATGACAGCCATTAAAAACTACTAGTGAAAAAAGAAAAAAATGCTCAAGGCAGTCATTGGGCATCTGTGGGTCAAGCCTCTGAGTGATTGATGGGGTCGATTATCTCTACTTTTTAGCTGGCTGGTTTTTATAGACATGTGTAGTCAGTGCATACTTCCTTCAATCACATCTAAATATCTTATTATCCACATGACTGTAAGCAAAAAATGTCTTTTGGGGCCTCAGTTTCTCCATCTGAGAATGAGACTAAGGTCTCATTAATCCTCAGATACTCAGTTTTTGTTCTGGCCCCCAAATCCCTTGCACTGGCACCTTAGGACCTTTCAGAGTACCAAGGTCAAGAGAAGTAAATGTCTATACTCTCCAGAAATGATGCACACATGTTCTAGGTCTTCCAGAACAGTCCCAATCTTAAACACTCTGGGCCACTGTTCCAACAAGTATTTTCATACAGTTCAAACAATGTATCTTGTCTCAGCACCTGTAGCTCAGCGGTCAGGGTGCTGGCCACCTACAATGGGGCTGGTGGGTTCAAACCCTGCCTGAGCCTGCTAAACAAACAAAAAAAAATAGCCAGGCATTGTGACAGGCACCTGTAGTCCCAGCTACAAGGGAGGCTGAGGCAAGAGAATCGCTTGAGCCCAAGAGTTTGAGGTTGCTGTGAGCTGTGACGCCACCACACTCTCCTGAGGGTCACATGGTGAGACTCTGTCAAAAAAAAAAGTGCCTTGATTTCATGTTTCAAATATTGTCATCAGAAATGTAGGACATCTATCTCTACAGCAAGGTATTATTTTGTGCATAAAAAAATATTAAGTGTACCCATGAGTGTATTAAAAATGCTCTTATGAAAAACAAAAATTCCTCCTCTGCTTTGGATTCTCTTTAGCATTCTGAGATAAACTGACATTTTAAAAAAATGTCCTGAAAACTAATGAAAGACAACCAAAAAACGAACCCAGAAATTGCCTTAAAGTGAAGCTTGTAGAGCTCAGGTCTTCAGTGGCTCCCAGGCCTTGGGCTCTGGTCTTGTCCTTTTCCATCTCCTGTGGTCACACTGCAGCCTCCAGAGCTGGAACAATTCTGCAGCCACATTCCTTGGTCCCTACCTCCCAGCTCCTGGCGTCTCCTACGATGTCATCCTACAGATCATCTTGCCATCTCCATGGCCAAGTCCAAGAATAACAGTAACAGTCTCTGTAAATTAAATCAATATTGTTCTTCTTATTTCCACATTTGGTAAAAATGGCTGAAGAGATTTTTTGCTTTAACCCAATGTAAAGAAGTGTATTGAAATATCCTGACTTATAATACAGTACATGCTGGGTGGGACTTTTCCTGTTTTCCTTGAATTGTGACTAACATCCCGAGGTATAAGTAAGAGGCTCCAAGAACCTTCACATGTGAAAGAAAGCTACTAATGAGTTGGGGCCAAACACTCCCACCCCCATCAAAAGACTTCAAAAACACAGCCAACCAGCCCTACTGGGAGCTGTACGTCTACCTTCACCTCCTCTTCCCTTTACCTCTTTCACCCATCAACAAGGAATATGAGACAGCATCCCTTTAGGGATGGCAGGTACACAAAGAGGGGACAGAGGAGAACTCAGACTCTCTTGAGCCCCCAAGGAAGGAGCTCCTAGGTCAGTAAGGTGCAAGAAGTGTGGGTTGGTGGCAGGGCTGAAGGATGAGACATCTCACCAGAGAAGGGGTCAGGGGCAGGTGTTGCTGGCTGGGCCAAAAGGAGACCTGATTCCTCCTAGGAGAGTAAGTGTTCAGGGACAGGAGGTGGAGAGAAGCCAAATACCACTCCAAGAACAGCCAGCCCATGGGACCACTGTGTCATGAAGTCCACTAGCAATGCAGAGACCCACAGCAAGGCACGGGAAGGACACTGGCCATGGTCTACATGTGGGGGACACAGAAGGAGACCCTCTGCCTTCAGGAGCTAAAGAGGGGGAGGCTGGAGTGGAGCAGGTCCAGCCTCAGCCTCCAGGGGGAGTGAAAATGTGGGTTATGAGTACTTTTCTACTCATTTTTTACCATTCCCCTGGACTTTTCTCCTCACTGCCCCCAAGCCAGTCATGTTGACAAGCCAACCAAATTAGAACCATTTCTTGACTGCCCCAAGACCACACTCACCCCTCCCGGCTCCAGGCGGGGGCACTGGAGCATCACTTTTTGTGTGGAGGATTGGGTCCTAAAGGAAGCTTATGTGTAGCATAGTGACCAGCCAAAACGGCCCTTTGAAATCTCTCGGGCAGGTACCATGTTGGAGTTGAATGTGGAATCTCTCTGCTGGTTCTTTCCATACAGGGTTTTATTGTGTTTTCTTTTGTTTTTGATGGGGGTTGAGCATCAGATGAAGTATGTCTTATGCTTTAGGGGTCACGTTAAATCATTTACTTGCATTTTTCTGGTAGCTGTGGTGAATGAAAGGGCCAAGATTCTACATGCTTGCACTGTGGTGTTCCTTCAAATGGCTTCTCTCATATTCTTCTCTCTTGTTCTTTCTTTCTCTCTCTCTCCCTCTCTTACCATGTGGCTCGCTGGGATTTTCTCACAGCACGGTAATCTCAGGGCAGGTAAATTCTTTACACCACAGTTGGCTTCCAAGAGGGAGAATTCCAAGCACAGGAAAGCAGAAGCTGAGGCAAAGCCTTGGAAGTTATGCAATGTCACTTCAGCCACAACCAAAACAAGACATAGGGCCAAACTTGATTCAAGGGGAACAGACTTTCTTTCAAATAATTTCAAACACATGCAATCCATAACAGTATTATCACAATTTTTTGAATGTATTTATATGCCTTGAAAACAACAAGAAGAGAGAGTAACTCATGGTACAAGAAACTTTACCAAATCTCAGAAGGAAAAGGAGAGTTAAAGAATCTAAAAATATATTTTAGATTTATATATTTAGATTCTTTAACTCTCCTTTTACTCTCCATATATTCCATGTACTCTCCAAATATTCTGCAGAGGTTTCCTCAGCCTCATCCCCAAACCCAGAGCAAAAAGAAGGTCTGAATGGAGCTGCAAAGGTATTATGGAAGCTGAAAGAAAGAGGCTGGAAATAGTGGCTCATGCCTGGATTCCTAGCACATTGAGAGGCTGAAGCAGGAGGATTACTTGAGGTCAGGAGTTTGACATCAGCATGAGCAACAATAGCAACTCTATGAAAGAAAGGAAAGAAGGAAGGAGGGAGGGAGGGAGGAAGGGAGGGAAGGAAGGAAGGAGAAAGAAAGGGAATGGAAGGGAAGAAAAGAAAAGATTACCCAGGCATGGTGACACAAGTCTGCAGTCCCAGCTGCTCAGGGAGTTGAGCCTCCGGTATTGCATGAGCTTGGGATTTTAAAGTTGCAGTGAGCTATGATGATGCCACTACACTCTATCCCAGGCAATAGAGCAATATCCTGTCTCAAAAAACTAAAAGAACAACAACAAACACAAAGAAAAGGAAAAGAGAGAAAAAGCAAGATAAAACCAAAGAAGGAATCATCACGTGCAAAAGACAAATAATCCAATTTGGAAGAAAACAACCCAAGGAAAAGAAGGAAATTCTTCATAAGTGTTTCATACAGGAAAATATTCTTAAAAAGAAAAACATGAATTTAATAAAAACAAAAACTCAAAGATGAGATGGCAAAACAATAAAATAAGACCAAAGAGAAAGAGACAGAGAGGCAGAGAGAGAAACATAGAGGGAGAAGGAAGGAGAGGGAGAGGAAGAGTATAGAGCTAAGAAAACACAGAAGCAAAGTAAGATCACTAAATAGGCGAAATACATACTGCATATGAAAATATTTGCCAGTGGAAAGGCTTCAACTAGTGGCAAAAAATATAGGAGACAAAGGCAAGAATTAAAAGCAGTTAGAGAGAAAATAATAAAGAATGGTGAATGACAACTCGGTGTAAGATATTTGTGTCCTTGAGGTAGAGAGACCAAGAAATGGAGTAGAAGTAATAAAGATATAATACAAGAATTTTCGCTAATACAAAGGGAGAATCAAATCTGCAGATTGAGGGAGCATACTGGTTTCATGAAAACTGGCCCAGAAGCTTCAACATGATGATATAATCCCCTTAACTTACTGAATTTTAAGGATGCTTCAAGCATACAGAAGCATTAAATGTTAAATTTTGAAATATAACTCAAGTATTAAAAAATAGTAAGACCTTTTAATAAAACAAAATCGAGGCAAAAAAACAATTAACCTCAAGAAGCAAAACCAAGCTGACGTCAGACATTTTAAAACTGTATTTAATAACAGAAAACAATGTAGCAATATATTTTTTTTAATTGAGGAAAAGGAATGGCACCTAAAAGTATAACCACGAAGAACCCATTCAACATGAAGGCAAAAAAGCAGAATTTCTTTTTTTTTTTAATAATTTTATTAAATCATAATTGTGTACATTGGTGCAATCATAGAGCAGAATGTACTTCATATACAATCAGAAATATTTTGATCATACTGTTAGAGATAGCCTTCATGGCATTTTCTTGATCACTATATAAAGACATTGATACTCTACATTTAATAAGTTTCACTAGTAACCTGCTAAAATGCACCGTAGGTGTGATCCCACTAACTGCCCTTCCTCCACCCATCCTTCCCCCTTCCTTCCCCTCCCTTTCCCTTTTCCCTGTATTCTTGTGCTATAATTGGCTTTTAACCTTCATATGAAAGCTATAAATTAGCTTCATGTTAAGGCTGAGTACATAGGATACTTTTTCTTCCATTCTTGAGATACTTTGCTAAGAAGAATATGTTCCAGCTCCATCCATGTAAACACAAAAGAGGTAAAGTCTCCATCTTTCTTTAAGGCTGCATAGTATTCCATTCATGGGTCGATGGGCATTTGGGCTTCTTCCACGACTTAGCAATTATGAATTGGGCTGCAATAAACATTCTGGTATAAATATCTTTATTATAATGTGATTTTTGGTCTTCAGGATATATACCCAATAAAGGAATTACACGATCTAATGGCAGGTCTATTTTTAGATCTGTAAGTATTCTCCTAACATCCTTCCAAAAGGAACATATTAGTTTGCATTCCCACTAGCAGTATAACAAAGACATCTGTACCAGAATGTTCACTGCAGCCCAATTCATAATTGCTAAGTCATGGAAGAAGCCCAAGTGCCCATCAACCCATACATGTATACCATGGAATACTATGCAGCCTTAAAGAAAGATGGAGACTTTACCTCTTTCATGTTTACATAGATGGAGTTGGAACATATTCTTCTTATCAAAGTATCTCAAGAATGGAAGAAAAAGTATCCGATGTACTCAGACCTACTATGAAGCTAATTTACAGCTTTCATATGAAGGCTAAAACCCAATTATAGCACAAGAATATGGGGAAAGTGGCGAGGGAGGGGAAAGGAGGGGTGAGGATGGGGTGGAGGGAGGGCAATTGGTGGGTCCACACCTAAGGTGCATCTTAGAAGGGTACAGGTGAAAGTTACTAAATGCAGAATACAAATGTCTTCATACAGTAAGAAAATGCCATGAAGGCTATGTGAACCAGATTGATGAAAATATTTCAGATTGTATATGAAACCAGCACATTGTACCCCTTGAGTGCACTAATGTACACAGCTGTGATTTAATAAAAAAAGAAAGAAAGAAAGAAACTCTCTGCAGCGGTGCCGGTGCACCAGAGTGGAGCTGAGTTCTGAGCAGTTGCTCAGGATCATATCACAGTTTGCACAAGAAAACAGATGGATACCACCAAGATGATCATGGAAAATTCTGCCCATTTTAACAACTGAAGTCCTCAAAACCTACATAAGACTGTAAATATAGAGGTTCCAAGAGTGTACCTACCCTCCTGCCCATGAGAAGAGGGCAGGATGTGGCAGCTGGGCAGCTGGACGGCCCCAGTGCCAAGTGGGGTCTAATTAAGTATTTCTAAAAGCTATCAAACCTTAAACATACCTTTTGTAATTGTATTAAAACATAGCAGATAGGGCGGTGCCTGTGGCTCTGTGAGTAGGGCGCAGGCCCTACATACCGAGGGTGGCAGGTTTGAACCCAGCCCCAGCAAAACTGCAACAAAAAATAGCAGGGGGGTTATGGTGCCCTGTGGGAGGTTAGGAGGGAGAATTGCCTAACCCAGGAGCTCGAGGTTGCTGTGAGCTGTGACGTGATGGCACTCTACTGAGGGCGACACAGTGAGACTGTCTCAAAAAAAAAAATGCTCCTGATGAACCAATTATTAACAAAAACTATTTTTTTTTAATTTTTTAAATTATTTTACAGTTTTTGGCCTGGGGCTGGGTTTGAACCCGCCACCTCTGGCATATGGGTCCGGCGCCCCACTCACTGAGCCACAGGTGCTGCCCAACAAAAACTATTTCAAAATTAATTTTCCTTGTAATTGAAGGTGCAGTGATAAAAGCAAACAGATACTTTGAATTACATACTTTGAAAGCCTCAGCCACATGGTGATTCTTTTTTTTTTTTTTTTTTTTCACGTAGTGATTTTTGAACAACCTTCACAAGTTACAGGAATGGTCAAAAGAAACTTTACAGTAGAACTGTTACACTGGTTAGAATTCTACCATCACAAAGTTATAATAGTTTATAATTTACATGAAAAATGAAATTCAGATGTAAATAATCCCAATTTGTAGGAAGAGACGTTTTTCAAATAATTGTTCCACAGGAATCATCGACCCTACATGGACTAAAATTTCTATTTTGAAAGAATTGGTCCAAAATTTCGCTCATTGTTATACAGCCTGGAGGTGCTTCTAATGCCTACAGTAACAGTTACACCAGATGAAACAGCCGCCTCAAAATTGATCTTGCATTTGCCCTGTCGCTGGCATTGCTTTCAATTATACAACTGAAGATGAATTTGCTAAAAGTATATATGATGGCCTAAGAAATGAATTTTCATAAAAGCAAATCAGGATAATCGTATAATCAATCAAGATATCACATTAATAATCTTAGTATTTATTGTATTACACAAAATACCTATAATACCAAAAATATTTTTTGAAGATTGTAAGGTTATATTGTTATTCATATGTCACTATAACCTCTATTACATTAATAAAGCATTTTTAAGGAAAAGTTTTATATTTTAGTACCTCTAATGGCACCTTTTTCCACTTTCTGAACAAAGGACTTCACAGTTCTGTGTTACATGGGCCCCACAGACTGTGCATCCAGCCCTGCCTAGAGCAGGACCCTTTTCTGTCCTGGTCCCCCTCAAAACTGGCAGCCTCTGGGGTCAGCTGGGGACTGTTCCTAAACATACAGCGTGTAGCCAGCAGAATCCACAGAGTTCCCCCAGGCCTTGTGCTTCCTCCTCTGTAGTAAGAAATGCAGAAGGCAGCAATTTGGTTTAACTTTGGAGACGATGTCCCGGCACATCCCAGGACCTTTACTGAAGTACAGGTCCCTAAATTTTTATAGGGTCTACATCTCCGGCCCTCCAGAACACATGGATTTGATCAAGGCTTCCAGCATGTTAGTCACCCCTTGTTCATCCCACCTGAACAGCATGGTATCGTCCACTACACTGAAGCTCTACAGGATGTCCAGTCTGACATGTTGGGAGTTTAGCAGGACACACCGTGATACATTGTGAGTGAACACAACCCTATATAAAATAAATTGTAGATGTCTCTTGTTGTCCATTCCATACAAACATGAACTATCTCTGCACCTGTTTCCTGGCTGTGACAGAAAGGAATGTATTCACTAAATCAGGGTCTACTTACAGTTCACCTGTGGCCACTCTGATCCCCTCTAGCAAAGGTATCACGTCCAGATTGCCACTGCAGTCAGGGATAATATCTGCTCGAGCATGTGGCAGGCCATAATCATTTTCCATGAACCTTCTATAGAGGCCAGACTGGCTACTTAAATGGAGATGTAAGAACACCAAAATTTGTCAATTTTATTAATCTTTCCAAAGAATCAGGTTTTGGTTCTGTTGGTTTTCTCTAATTTTTTTTCTATTCCCTATTTCATTCTTTTCTTCTTCTTTTCATTCTTTTACCATTTCCTTCCTTCTGCTTGCTATAGTTCCAGTTTGCTTTTCTTTTTCTGGTATCTTAAGGTAGAAGATTAGGTTACTGATACAAAATAATAATTCTACTTTTTTTTTTTTTTTTTGAGAAAGCATCTTACTCTGTTGAATGGGCTGGAGTGCAGTGATGTTGTCATAGCTCACAGCAACCTCAGACTCTTGGGTTCAGGCAACCCTGCCTTAGCCTCCTGAATAACTTTGACTAGAGGCATGTGCCACCACACTTGGCTCATTTTTTTCTCAGTTTTTGTGGAGACTAGGTCTTGCCATTGCCCAAGCAGGACTCCGACTCCTGGCCTCCCAAAGTGCTAGGAGTATAGGTGTGAGCCACCATGCCTAGCCTATTCTTTTTTAAACAGAGGCATTTACAATTATATAATACTGTCTAAGCTCTGCATTACATAGTTTTAGTATGTTGTGTATCTATATTCATTGAGTTCAAAGTATTTTCTACTTTTTCTTTTGATTTCTTTAACACCGTTGATTATTCATGAGTATATTGCTTAGGTTCCAAATATTTGTTGAGTTTCCCAAATTTCTTTGTGAGAAATTTCATTTTATTTTATTGTGGCCAGAGAACATACTTAGTATTATTTCCATCCTTTTAAATTTGCTGAAGTTTGTTTAGTGGCCCCGCATTCACTGAGGGTGCTAGAGGAGCGTGCTCTACCTCTGTTGGGGGCACTGCACATGTCTGTTGAGTCTGCTTGCTTTATAACATGGTGCACGTCTTCTGCTCACTTGTCAACATTCTGCCTGTTCTGTCCATTACTACAAGTGGACACTATTGTTGAATTGTCCATTTTCCCTTCATTTTGTCAGTTTTTATCATGAATTTTGGCACTTTGTCAGTAGGTATATATATATATATATAATTGTTCCATTTTCCTTAAGGATTGGCCCTTTTATCATTCTAAAACATCTTGCTTCATCTCTAATGACATTGTTTTAAAGTCTATTTTGCCTGGCATTCGCAGAGCCACCTCTCTCATGATTGCTGTTTCATGATTCATCTTTTTCCATCCTTGTACTTTGAGTCCTTTCATCTTTGAATGTAAAGTGTGTCCCCTGTAGATGGCATATAATTAGGTGTAGTTTTTTAATCCAGTCTTACAATCTCTGCCTTTTGAGTGAATTGTGTAATCCATCTACATTTAAGATCATTATTCGTATAGTTGAATTTGCGCTTGCCATGTTACATTTTTTTCTACATGGCTCATGTCCTTTTTGGTCCTCTGTAACTCCTTTATTGCTTTATTTTGCATTAAGCAAATATTTTCTTCTTTGTTTTTCTTTTCTTTTTTTTTTTTTTTTTTAGAGAGAGTCCCACTATGTCAGCCGGGGTAGAGTGCTGTGACATCAGAGCTCACAGCAACCTCAAACTCTTGGGCTTAAGCAATTTCCTTGCCTCAGCCTCCCAAATAACTGGAACTACAGGTGCCTGCCACAATGCCAGCAAGCATTGTTTGGCAGGCTCGGGCAGGATTCAGAACCGTCAGTTGTGGTGTACACTGAGCCACTGAGCTACAGGCGCCAAGCCTAAGCAAATATTTTCTAATGTAGCATTGTAATTCCTTTAATTTTTTCACTATATTTTTGAAACATTTCTTTAGTGAAATTTCTTAGTGATTGCTTTAGGCCTTACCGTGTCATTCTTAACTTATCAGAAACAGCTTTAGACCCACACCAGTTTATTTTATAAATGATAGAAACGTCACTCCTTATGCCTCTACTCCCATTCTTCTGTGTTGTAGTCTTATTGTTTTATATAGACATAAAGTTTACAGTGTGTTGTTATAATCATTATGTAATGTTATGTATTTTAAAGAAGAGAGGAAAAGTGAGTATCTACTTTTTTTTTACAAATATCAAAAATATTTATTGATGGCCTATAACTGACTCGTGTTCATATTAAGACTAAAGAGAGATCAAAGAGGAGTGGGGTAGTCAGGGATTCACGGAGGAGACAGGATTAGCAGGCACTCAGACCTCGGGAGGAAGGGCAAGGAGGATGGGAGACATTCCAGAAAGGAAAAGCCACAGGAGCAAGCACTTGTGAGAGGTCCCAGGACAAACCCTACTGGTAAAACCCCAAAGAAACACTTCGGACCAGGGAGGTCTTAGTACAACAGAACTCAACATCAAAGATGAATGAATGACGGTTAGGTTTTGAAAACCATTCATTTTGTCATATTAATTTCCTTATTTATCTTTTCTGATTCTCTTCGCTTGTTCCTGCAGCCATTTCTAAGCCCCACGCAGCTTTGGTTCCCTCCACTTCCTTGGTGGTGCTATTGGCAAATACATATCTACGTATGGAGACCCAATGATATACTATCAATATATACATATTGTTTTATAAAATTGCTTTAAGATATATGCATTTATACTGTCTTTCATAATTACACAATTTTTCTCCTTTATTTTATAAAGTAAATTTTATCAATTCTTTAAGTTTAAATCAACCTGAATTCCTGGGGTAAGACCCACTTGATTATGGGGTGTTATCCTCTTTATATGCAGCTGAATTTGACTTGCTAAAAATTGTTAAAGTGTTTTTGCAATAATGCTCATGATAGCTCTCTGGTTTTGTTTTCTGGTAGTATCTTTTAGGTATTAGGAGAAAGTCGGCCTCATAAAATGCCTTGAGAAGCATTCCCTCCTCTTTTTTCTGAAAGTATTTGCATAGGATTTACCTTGTTTCTTTATGTTTGATAGAAGTCACCTGTGATGCCTTCTGAGCTAGGCTCCTCTCTGGAAACATTTAGGTTCTGTTTCATAACTCAATTTCTATAATAGAAGACTATTCGGATTTCTCTTTTCTTGAACCAGTTTTAGTAACTTATGACTTCTGAGGAACGGGCCTGTGTCATTAATTGAAGATTTTATTCACATACATTTGTGCAGATTTACTTATTCATTTAAGATCTACAGAAGTTGTGGTTGATCTTCACTCTCATTCCTGGTATTGGTAAACTTCCTCACTTTATTTCTTGGTAAGTCTTGCTAAAAATTTGTCAATTTTATTAATCTCAAATGTTTCCACGTTCAATCTCATTGTTTTCTCTTTTTATGTTCATTTTTTTCTTCCATTAACTTTAGTTTTTCGTTTGCTCTTCCTTTACTAGATTCTGAAGGTGGAAACTTAAATCCTTGATTTCATACCTTTGTTTTTACCTACCAAAAACTTTAAAATCATAAATTTTCTTCTAAAGACTGCTTCAGCAGCATGTCACAAACTTTGAAATACTGTGCTTTCACGAGTTTTAAAAAGCTCTTCTTGGGGTGGTGCCTGTGGCTCAAGGAATAGGGTGCCAGCCCCACATCCCTGAGGTGGTGGGTTCAAACCTGGCTCTGGCCAAAAACTGGAAAAAAAAAAAGCTCTTCTTGGCAGACAGCGCAGTTTAGACACAGTACAGTTAGCAGCGCGTATTTGTTGTCGTTGGGGACGTGAGCTACGGTTCACCTCGCCAGGGTTTGTCTTTACAGAGGAGCAACGCAGACTGGCTCCTCAGCAACCACAGGTATATTTGGAGCTCCTGGTTTCAAGGAATTTTTCCCCCTAAAGATTTTTTTTTTTTTTGAGACAGAGCCTCAAGCTGTCACCCTGGATCGAGCGCTGTGGCATCACAGCTCACAGCAACCTCCAATTCCTGGGCTCAAGCGAGTCTCCTGCCTCCGCCTCCCAAGTAGCTGGGACCACAGGCTCCCGCCACAACGGCTGACCATTTTTAGGTTGCAGCGTCATTGTTGTTTGGCGGGCCCAGGCTGGATTCGAACCCGCAGCTCAGGTGTACGTGGCTGTCGCCTTAGCCCGTTGAGCCACAGGCGCCGAGCCCCCCTAAAGATTTAAAAATGTGGTTGCATGACCCTGTTTCAAGGCTTTTGTTCAACGTGCACATCCTCCATTTTCCCAGAGGGCTTTTAAAAAGTCACCAACGGGCCCAGCGCGGGGGCCCGCGCCCGTAGTCCAGCATTCTGGGAGTCTGAGGCAGGTGGATCCCCGGTTCCAGACCAGTCTGAGCAAGAGCAAGACCCTCCCCACTAAAAACTAGCCGGGTGCTGCGGCGGAAGCCTGGGGTCCCAGCTACTCGGGAGGCTGAAGCAGGAGGACTGAGCCCAAGACATTGAGGTGAGCTCCGACGCCAGGGCGCTGGACCGAGGGCGACAGAGTAAATTAAAATGTCACCAAGGAATATTATTAGCATGAAGGTGTCAGGACATCCTTAAGTCGTTCGTTTGAAACGCGACGTGTGCTGAAGACAGCAGGGCACCCTCCGGCTCCCGGGCTCAGGAGAGCAGCGCCGGCCCGCCCCAAGTGCCGCGGCTGAGCCGAGAGAAGTCCGCACCTGCCTCGCAAGTCGGAGAGCAACCCCAAGGCGGCGCTCGAGGGCCCCGAGGCGCAGGCTCCGCTCCAGGCCCGGAGCACGCGCCGCGCCCCGCGGACCAGCCCGGCGGAGGGCGGAGCTCGGCCGGTGCCCGGCGCCCGCGGCCCCGCCCCCGCCCCCGCCCTTCCTCTTCCGCGCTCGGCGCCCGCCGCCCGCCTTCCTCCCGCCCCCGACCTCAACGTCCCCTCCGCACGGTCCCCGGACCCCCGGCTCCTCGCCCCTTTCCGGCTGCGGCCCGGGCCCCGCCCTCCGGTCACGTGAGCGCCCACGTGCCCCGCTCCTGCCCCGGCTCACGTGACCGCGCCCAGGGAGAAAACGCCTGACCCGGGCCCGGCCTCCGCCGCACCGTCTCCCCGGTGGCTCGTTCGTCCCGGTCGTCGCCGCCTGCGCGTCCCCCCGCCCGTCCCGGGTTCCCAGCCGGGTCCGCCATGCGGCTCCTGTCCGCGGCCTCCGGCGGGCCCCCGGGGAGCCCCGCGCCGCTGCTGCTGCTGCTGCTGCTGGGCGGCTGCCTGGGGGTGCCCAGGGGGGCGGCGCGCTCGCGGAGGCCCAACGTGGTGCTGCTGCTCACCGACGACCAGGACGCGGTGCTCGGCGGCATGGTAACGCAGCTCTCTGCCCGCCCGGCCCCCGTCTTGCTCCCTTCCTGTCCCCGCCCCCAGTTCCCGGGCCGGGTTCGCCCCTGCGGCAGGTGGCGCAGGCCTCGGGGCTGCGGGCCGCGTCCCCTCGGAGTCGTCCACGGGCACGCACCTCGCGGCGCCGGGTCTGGGCCGCGCCGCCGACTGGGCGTTCGTGTCTCGGGAGCGAGCGGAGGCCGGTGGAGGATGGGCAGAAATGAGGGCGCGCCCCGCTGCGCCTTTGGGTTACAGGGTCAGGGGACAAGTCCAGGCCACCTCCGCGTTCGGCTCTGAGCGCGTCCTGCGGGCGGGCCGTCCAGCTGTCGAGGCTGTGTTTTGCCTTTTGCCCCAGGATCCGGAAAACTCAATCGATCTAATTGAACTCCCGGCTGTTGCACTTTGTGTGTGCCTGATGGGTACTGCGAGGAGACTTCGTTCTTTCCCAGTTGATCTGGGCTCTGTATGGTGGAACTCTGTGACCTTTGGGAACGTGCCGGGACCCCTTCCTCGCGCAGGCCCAAAGGCAGCTGGCGCCGACGGACACGCAGGTGGTGGAGGCGCAGGCGGGACAAACCCCGACTAGTCCTCTGGTCCTGGGTCCAGCGTTCCTGTCACTTTTTCAGAAACAGACCTTTATTGCTTTCTTCCTCTCAATTCTCTTGCTTTCACCGGAAATTTTGAGACTATGGGACACTCCAAGCAAGAGGTTCCTAACCTGTCCCGGTGGTAACCCCCTCGCTCAGCATCCTTCAAACGTCCGGTCCCGTGATGAGTTGTGAAATCATTCAGCGAGTAGCTACCACCGCCGTTGCTTGGAGTGTCTTACTTTGGCCTAGAATAGAGAATGCCAGCATGAGCGCATGCATGTGGCAGACAGACCGCAGACGGACATGGTACACGTAGGCCTGTCTGCATGTGTGCACTTCAGCGTTATAAAAAGTAAAATATTCTTCCTCAGGTTGTGCTCAAGGGCGGCAGAGTCTTTTGTAGCTAATAATTAAAATACTTTCATTTTGACTCCACACTATTTTCTGCCTGCCTTATGCCTCAACGCCTTGTAGTTTCTACCCAGCCAGCTAACATCAAAGAGTCCTGATTTAATTTCCCTCCCTGGTTACACTTTGCTGTTATCACCATTACAACTGGTGTGCTTATTCTGTTTACAGAACTCCTTTTTAAAGAAAAGGTTGTGTCCTTGAGCATTTTGTCCAGAAAAAGCCAGCCATCTTAGTGACTGAAGTACTTAATGAAAAGCTGTTTTATCTCTGTTGACAACAAAATTATGTACTTAAATCTGAGAGGTTGAGAATTTAGTTTCTTTGATTCTTGCAGGCCTGGCTGTAGTCTGTATGTTTGAAGTCTTTTCTTAGTATGTTCATCCTGTTGGCTTCTGTAAGCCAGTAGCAAAGCCCTCTGCTGTAGATATTATGCAAAAAGTAAAACTGAAACTAGGAAATGGTCAAGTAACTTGGCAACGGTACTTGTCACTAATGAGGGCCAAAGCTTGGAGCACCAGGCTTTTTCTCCTGTTCCAGGATACTGTGACAACACAGACTTGTCAGAAGTCATTGCACATCGCCCTGCTGGTGTGGTCACTTACACCGTAAATCAGAGCCCTTCACGTACACTGGAGATGCCCGTAGGGTCTTGGAACTACTCAATTCACATGTGCAACTGTATGTGTAAACATGTTTGCAGAGAGGGAGTTCTCTGACCCCAGCAAGATTACAAATGGCTACCATACCTGCAAATCAGTGGTCAGCCCTCCTGTCCTCTGAGACTAATTCAAATCCCTTACATGATTTTGATTTCCTGTGGAATTTTCCATCCTTCTTTGAAATAGTCTTTTATGTAATGACATCTTCATTTAACATTTCACTGTATTTGCTCCAGGTATCATCTGTTTTTACTTTTTTCCCCAGGGAACAGTTCTTATCTGTTTCTTAATTTTACATGGACATCACGATGATACACTGTTTTTCACTGAAGCTTGGGTTGCTCTCTTTAAAAAGCATTCGCGCTTTAAAAAAAAAAAAGCATTCGCTCTAGGAAAAAGTGACATGTGGTCACAGCCTCAAGGAAGTGAGAGGAGAAACTGAGGCGAAATACAGAAGGATAAATATGTCATGTTACTGCTTTGTCTACAGCAAAAATCACTCCTGCTGTTAAAAGCAAGCCATAGAATTATCAGAATTGTCAAAACTATTTCAGAGCAGCTGGACATGGGACCAGGAAAGTAAATGACTCCTTCCGGTTTTAATGAAAAAGATTTTGCTTGAGATGAGCAGAGCAACATGTTTGCCCTCATGCTTCATCTTTTTTTTTTTTTTTTTTTGCAGTTTTTGGTCCGGGGCTGGGTTTGAACCCGCCACCTCCAGCATATAGGGCCAGCTCCTTACTCGAGCCACAGGTGCCACCCAGCTTCTCATGCTTCTTAAAGACTGTTGTACAGCCTTATCCTTCACTCTACGGATCCATTTTATGTTCATATCAGTGTGGACGCATACATGCATTCTCAGTACAGTGTGACTCTTGTGTGAGGCTGGTTTGGTTAAGTGCAGATGGTGGTTCTCATCTGTACTATCAGCAGTATAAAGATGATGGTGGTTAATGTCCGCTTGTCAAGTCTGGATTCCTGTGTGGTCCTGCATCGTCGCTGGGCCTCCTTTCTGAGCCTGTCGCCCTCACTCTCCCCTTTGCTTCCTGAGCTGCTCCCGACACGGCCTGCTCTCTGCTCCACGCTGGAGCTTCTCACCTTCCTCTGGCAGCCTTGGGTTTGCTCTGCACCCAGCCTGGGAGCGTCTTCTGGGCCTTTGCCTGGTCTCCTCGTTACTTGGCTCCCTGCACTGAAGGCAGCTCCTGGAAGGGGCCTTCCCTAAAGATGTCTCGCGTCTCCCTCTCTGTTTCCACCAGCTGCAGTCAGGATGAGCTGAGCACCTGTCACTGGGAGATCATGGCTTCCCTGCTACTGAAGTCCCCAAGAGTGCAAGGATCCTGAGAACAGGGACCTTCCCCCTCTGTCCACCACTGCCTGGATCCATGCCGGGCACACGTTAGGTGTTGGACAAATGGGTAGTCGAGTTGTGCAGTCAGTCTTTCTGTGAATCAGATGCCCTTCCGCTGCTGTGCATGTTTACAGACGGTTTGGCAGTTACGTGCATGGTCCTTTTCTCCCCCTGTGCTCCAGCTTTTCGTTTTCCTTCCAGACATCTTCCTAGCAGGTCAGACTCTTTGTCAGTCACCCTTTCACTCGGCGTGGCGTTCCTGTCCTGAGGACAGCACTTAGTGAGGTCTTGAGGCGAGCCCGTGTATCTCTAAGGCCTCCTAGCAACCTCTTGGGGATCTACTCATGAAATTTTCGAGCTCTTGAACTTGTCAGAATTCTCATCCTCTAAACCAGCAGTTCTCAACCTGTGGGTCGCGACCCCTTTGGACTGTATTAAAGGTTCACCGCATTAGGAAGAGAACCACTGCCCTAGACCTTATGGGTTCCTTAGGTTTTCAAGCACCAATATGAGACAGTTGGGGAGTCATTTGTGCGTTATTGGAGATGAGGCTCTTGCTAATAGTTTTTATATTTGGATTATCAATCTTTAAGGAATTATTACACAACAAAATATACTTAAAACTCCATTCTGATCCTAGAGTTCAGAGGTATTTCAGAATCATCCTTAATTAACTCATACTGCAACTGAAATGGGCCTCTTCAGTGGTGCTTTTGCTGTTTGGAATATGAATAAAGATTATATGTGGGCAGTGCCCATAGCTCAGTGGGTAGTGTGCTGGCTACATACACCGAGGTTGGTGGGTTCAAACCTGGCCTGGGCCAGCTAAAATCAATAATGACAACTGCAACAACAACAACAAAATAGCCAGGCGTTGTGGCGGGCACCTGTAGTCCCAGCTACTTGGGAGGCTGAGGCAAAAGAATTGCTTAAGCCCAAGTTTGAGTTTGCTGTGAGCTGTGAAGCCACGCTTCTCTACCGAGGGTGACAGTGAGACTGTCCCCCCCAAAAAAGTTTACATGGTTTCTTTTACTTATACATAAAGACTTTCTTCCTACTTTTATTCTCACTCAGGGGTAAAGTTAACTGTCCTCTGTACTTGTCAGGATCTAGATTTTGAACAAAAGATGAAAAACAAGGATGTAAAAGTAGTTTCTGACCAGCCCTTTACTTGACAGGGTTTTTTCATTTCCCCTGCCTCGCAGCGGTTCAGGTCTTTCTCCTGCGGTGTTGGTTGGTCTGGTGCAGCTGTTCTTAACTCGTGTATTAAAGGGCCGCAGCATTAGGAAGGTTGAGAACCACGGGGCTAGTGCAAAGGCAGTGAGCAGGTGGCTGAAGTTTGGGGGTGGCAGGCTCCACCACCAAGGGTGGGGTTGAGCCAGGCTCTGGGCCTTGGTGCCTCGGCTGGCTTTCAAAATCATAAGTGCTGTCTTATTTCTGTTTTAGAAGAGGAAGACTCCTTTCACATCTTTTCCCAACTCCTGCTTTTAGAGGTGAATTCATGGTATAGGTAGGTCGCCCTGTCTCCCTTGTAAGGGGCTTGGTGATAAAGGGCACAGAAAGTCATCCTGTTGAAGTCGGCATTGCTGGAGCGATGCATCAGCTTTGAACTCGCTCCTGCACTTCATGTGGGCGCAGTGGCTGCACCCAAACCCTGCTCCTCCCCAGAATCACCAAGGGCGTTCTTGGCTGTGCTGGGTGTCAGGTAGACCTGACCATTTAGGAATAAAAGATTGAGTGAAATATAATGAAACATGAATTCTGGTCTGTGTGTTTAAATTTATCTGATGTTTAACAGATAATTACTTACTTTTACAGACACCGCTGAAGAAAACCAAGGCTCTCATTGCAGAGATGGGGATGACTTTTTCCAGTGCTGTAAGTTTTGAGTCTAATTTAATTTTGTTAGATTTTAACTGTGTTTATATATATTTTTTTAATTGTTTTTAAGTTTCAGATTACTATAAGGGTACATACAGTTAGGGTACCCTGTTTGCGTTTGTTAAAGCCCAAGTTGTAGTTGAGCCCTTCACCTGGGAGGTGAGTCCGTTAAGTGAGAGTCACCAGTCCCCTCTCATATATGTAATTGTTTTCTCTCATGGGCATGTCATTCATCTACTAGTTTCATATTAGTATTGAGTACACTGGATGCTCACTTTTCCTTCCTTGTGATACTTTATTTTTTTTTTCTTTGAGACAGAGTCTCACTCTGTCACCCTGTCTCACAGCAACCTGTAACTCCTGGGCTCAAGTGATCCTCTTGCCCCAGCCTCTGAGTAGCTGGCATTATAGGCATCCACCACAACACCCTGCTTCTTTTTCTATTTTTAGTAGAGACAAGATCTAGTTCTTGCTCAGGCTGGTCTCGAACTCCTGAGCTCAGGCAGTCCACCCACTTTGGCTTCCTAGAGTGCTGGGATTACAGGCAGGAGCCACGGCACCCACCCCTTGTGTTTGTATTCTAAGAAGAAACTCCATTCTGGGGAATCTGGTTTTTCTTTTCCTAGTTAAATACCTGGTCTGAAGGAAGGACTTTATTTGATGTGATACACTCTTTTAATTGAAATATTACTTATCAATTGAAGATTAATGGCAAGTATTTTCTAAGTCAGTCTGATCTATAAGTCAGAACTAGAGAATTTTAGTTTATTTGTGATTTGAAAATGAATTATAAGAATCAAGTAACACAGGCCCAGCGCCTGTGGCTCAACGGGCTAAGGCACCAGCCACGTACACCTGAGCTGGTGTGTTCGAATCCAGCCCGGCCCACCAAACAGCAATGACGGCTGCAACCAAAAAATGGCCGGGCATTGTGGTGGGTGCCTGTAGTCCCAGCTACTTGGGAGGCGGAGGCAGGAGACTCGCTTGAGCCCAGGAATTGGAGGTTGCTGTGACCTGTGATGCCACAGCACTCTACCCAGAGTGACAGCCTGAGGCTCTGTCTCAAAAAAAAAAAAAAAAAAAGAATCAAGTA
>CAUYON010128613.1:0-18096 GCA_963573935.1 Arctocebus calabarensis
CACAGCCCACAACCAAACACTGGTAGCTCCATCTGGCTTGGTGGCTCAGTCTGGAGCCCCAGACAACACTCAAAGACCCCCACACTCTTGCCCCAGTTCTCCCAAGGCAGTTCAACTGAGTGCCAAGTCCAAAAGAAACCCAAACAGCTCATAGGCAAGGCCTTTCTAGTTTGCAATCTCACTGCTGCTGTAGCCACAGCTGCTGGTAGGATTAGACCGAATGAACACATGCAACCACTTGCCAGATCTCCACTGCTTTTGCCTTCCTCAGGGGGTCCAGAAGTCTCACGCTGTCTCCCTGTGTCCCCAAAGGAATGTTTCTGGGCAGATCTCACCAGCCAGAGATGCCTGAATTCTTCTCTCCCCAGTCTCACCATTCCCAGTTGCAAGGAAGCTGTTACTCGGCCGCCATCTTAAAGCCACTCTATTTTTAATTTTTTTAAAAAAGTTTTTATATAGGGTATAACTCAGTTGAAAAAGTTGATTATAGCTTTGCAGAGGTATTAGCTGTCTATCAATGACAAATACTTTATAATCTTAAAATTCTCAACTGGGAGGGCAGCTAGCCTCAAATGGGCTTTCTTGAGACCCAGAGTAAGACATAGATTCAAAAGAGAGGCCAGGACAGAAGTCACTACATGAGGAGGGACTCACTCCCCTCTTGCTATTTTTATATTTTGCAAGTTCTATGTTTTTCTAAAGGCAAGGTTTTATTCTTTCCACTTAGTCCCTGAAAATCACAAGATGTGCATTAGCTGGAAGTAACTTGAGCTTTAATTGGTCACAGAATATGGCATAAGTGAGGAAAATCTTAAAAACCTATGTGCTGTATCTACATTATATGTGTGAGGGCAAATACATTCAGCTTGCTGTGATAAGGGATGGTAGTTTCTCCAAGTATCTTCTAATTATTACCTTCCCTTTTGACTCCTGGGTTATTTTGCTGTGCATTATTAATTTCCATATAATTGGAGACTTTCTAATGTCTTAATAGTATTGGTTTCTAATTTACTTCTATGATAGTTAGAGAATATTCCCAAGAGTTTCCTGAGATGTGACTTTTGGCTCACCATATGGCTCCAGGTGGATGTTTCGAGTGCATTTGAAAGAATGTGTACTCAGTTTTGTAGTTATTGTGGCAAGACAAGTCAAATTGTGTGACAATGCAGTTTTGTAGTTATTGTGGCAAGACAAGTCAAATTGTGTGACAATGTTATTTACAACTTCCCAGTATTGATCTTGCAAAGACCTAGTTGTGCTGTTGGTTTCTGATTGAAGGATGTTCAAGTCTCCACTGATGGTTATGGATTTATCCTGTCCTCCTTTTAACTCTGTCAGCTTTTGCTGATGACTCATGGCCAACAATGTTTTGGGAGACCAGGTGGGGAGAAATGGCCAGCCTTCCTTGGCCCTCACGGATGATGTACGCCTTATTTCTGGCCAGGAGGCCCAGTAAGGCAGGGGAAGTGGAAGGGTAAGGAAAGTGCAAGAACATAATATGTAAAGTGATGAATTAGAACTACAGGTGAGACACTGTGGGAGCAGCATATGGAACGGTTTGTGGGATCGCCTGACCAGGCATTGGCCTACTAGCAAGTCTGGCGTCAACGGGAAGGTGGGGGATCTCACAGTCAGCCCTCGCCCCTATGTGGGCCTCAGAGTGCTGGGAGTTCCCTGAGTTACAGAATGTTCTAGTGGCTACAGAAGTAGGGTGTGATCAGGAAACCTCTCTAGTCAACTGACTATTGATATCACAGCAGAAAGGCCTCAAATCTCTAAGACACCAGTAATTTATGATTTTTTTTCTCATTCATACTTAATTTTTTTATTTACAATTGTGCTATTATTTTTCTTACAAGTCCCACAAATTACATAGGTTTCAGGCTCCCTAAAAGTTGGATTCACGTCATTCCTCCTCCACCTCCTACTAGCTGGGCAGCCTTTGGTGAGTTACTCAGCTCTTTAACTTGTTTCCTGCCCTGTACAGTGAGGCTAATGATAGCACCCACTTTGTAGGGTCCAGAGTGATGATTAAGTGAGTTTATGTGTATAAATCCTCTAATGACAGTGCCTGGTGCACAGTCACACTAAATTAAATGTTGGTTAAATAAAATAAACTAAACAAACATGGAAATTGGCTTTGGGGTAGTGGAGACTGTTTTGTAGCCATAGCCACTGAAAAAAGTCACTGCATCAAAAGATTCATCTTGGCTATACCTTGACCTTTGGACTGCCATACTTTGCATTGTCTGATTGCGCAATAATCCTTCTAAGTTAGTTTATCCAGAAACCCTCACCATTGATTTCTGATCACCCTCATTTTCTATTTGGGTTCCTCATCCTCCACCATTTCCTGGGTGATAGCTGTTTAACCTGATCTGCCTTTGGCAAGTCTCCAGATGGGCTGGTTTAACTGGAATCCTTCTTACTTCTGATGTTTCCTCTTAGCAATTGTCTCTCTACTGACCTCCACCACCTTCTCAGTTACAAATTTCCATTTGTCCTTTCTGTATTTGGACTTGAGTCCAGTCTCTCCCAATGCAAACTTCTATGACAGTGGCCCCTATACCTGTTGTGATAGTCCCCCGTGGAATAAAGTCTCCTTGCTGTCTTTAACAGATGCCGTGAATGTTTTTTCTTTAACTCCTCTGTGTCTCGAGTCTTAGTTTTCTCACCTAGAAAACAGGGTGTGTGATTTCCAAACTTTTAATATTCCTGTGCCTGCTATATTTTGTTGTTTGACTCATATCTAGGCTACTTCTCATAGCTGCTGAGTTAGTTACTCTTCATTTGTCCTGGGTGGAAATTTTTAACACAAATGAAAATGTTTCAAAACCATCACATTCAGCATTTCAAAGCAACCCTAAGCTTTAATAAAATTATTTGTATCGTATCTGTGTCTTAGTGCAAATAACAAAGGAGTCACTATATTGGGTTCTTTACTTTGTGAATATTAATTGGTGTAAAGTAAAATTTTAAATCATTTGGTTTTAATTGTAAATTAAGTGCATATGTATGTCTATATGAGAGTTTAAACTATGTACAAATATAAAATATTTCACATATAATCAAGTCCGATACATGCACATGTAACATTAATCTCTCCGTACACACAAATCTGTTTATTAAGTTTTGATTTCATCTGGACCTCTCAGAGTGTAGGGAACTGGCTGGGGTGTCACATTCTCTTTTCCATGGGACTAGCCTCCATTTTGAAATACAGTAGAACCTCTGTAAATTGACCATCCCGGGGACTGTAACAAACGGGTCAATAAACCAAGGTGGACATCATAAAGAACTCAGCCTGCTGGACTGATACATCTATGTGGTGCATGTCTGGTCTATGAGAATTAGGTCAACTTAAGGAGGTGGTCAGTGTAGGGAGGTGATCAGTGATGGGAGTTGTACTGTGATTTCCAAAGTTGAGCGAGAATTCTAGTTAATAAAAACGTTAACCCTTCTAAATGATCACTTGAAGGTTCTGTCTCTATGTTCTAGAGCCGTCTTTCAAATATTCATTTCCTAAGAATATTCTCCATGCTGAGGCAGACTGTGGGTGAAGCAGTGATGTTTCAGTTGAAATAGTGGACAGGCCATGGTGTGAAGTGCTTGGACATTAATACATCCTATATGTCATGCATAGCACCACTGGAACCTTTCTGCTCTTCAAACCACTAATGTTTTTTTAATATGTCAGAAGAAAGGATGCTAACAAATAGGGTTGAAGGCTGTTTAAATTTTATTTTAAAGGAGAGCATGAACAATTTAGTTTCATTATTGATAAGAAATCTGTTTAGTCACAAAGTCTAGAGATTTCCTTAGAGCGCCTTAAACAGCAAAAATGTCATTGAACAATAGCATATTGACGGTTGAAAAAATATATACTATGGAAAAGTAAAAATTTTTGTATGAATTTGTAAGTTCAAAGCTTAAAGGTTATTAGACTGTCGATCAGGGCACATGAATTTAATTAATGCAGCATTTATATGGCTGTGTGCTTTCATCTTAAAAGTCACTTCTTTGAACAGTGCTGTGCTGTCAGTGGTGACCATTTGCAGTTTACACCAACCAGAAGAAAGTTATTAGTAAAAGATGGGACTAGTCACAGCATTGAAGGTATAGAAGAAATTGAGAATTCCTAGAAATAATTTAGAGCCTATCTCTTGTAGTCTAAGCAAAATGATCTCAACGTCCCACATGTTTGCCTTATTTGACTCCTAAATCATAACATGAGGAGAGAGTGTTTATTATTCCCATCCCCCAGACACACAGGTGTCTGAACTAAAACCCCTCCACATCTTTAGACTAGGTCTTTAGACTCCAAACCTGGAGCTCTTTGCACTGAGTTGCTTCAAGTGTCACAGGATGCCAAAGAAGTGATTTTGACCTCTGCTGTGTAGTTTATGTCTCTCGTCATCTGTCATAAGGGAATCATAGACATTTGCTGTCTTTTTCAAGGCTTGCGAACATGGATAACAAATTCAATGTGATTGCCAAGTGTTGAGTGTCCTCCTTACATGCAACATGTTATGTTACAAACTTGATGTAATGAAATGCTCAGGGACCATGTCTTAGATATGTACCTGTGAATGGATAGTGGTTATAAACAGATGTTTATCCTCCTGACTTGTCCTGGGCTCTCCTGAGTGATGTGCTTTTTGAGGTGCTCTGATAGAGGGAAAATCTCAGGCCTCCCTCAGAACTTTACCAGTCGTTGTCCCAGCAGCCTGTGGAGCAAACCAGAGAGAAGGAGGTGGTGAGACTCCCAAATGGTCTTGAGGGGAAAGAAGAGGTGGAAGAACAGAACATTGAAAGAGACTGCCAAGTCCAAGGACTTTTGAAAAAGTATTTAAAGCTTTGGCGTATGAGACATCTGGGTGGGTGCATAAGTCATTTTATTTTATGTTCATCTGTGCGTATTAGTGTTAATTACTGACAATAAGTTAAGATCTGTAAGAACTGAAAAACCAAGTCTTGTTTGTACATCTGCTCTTGACCTTCCTAGTGTAAGTCAAAATACAAGAGAGAAGCTAGCATTTATTGATCACCTACTATAGGATGGGTGCTTTATATCTACTTTATATCATTAAATACATGGTAAGCTAATGAGATAGTTATTTTTGTAGAAGTTTTTCCAGGTTATGGACTGAGTTCAGAGGGGTAAGAAATTTGGCAATGATTATACACATATTACATGGCAAAGCTGGTTATAGGAAAGTCTGTGAATGATAATTATTGCACATCACCCCCCTCCCACAGTGGATTTTCATGCTGTCTCTGGGAGGGGAAGTTGCTTTTTCTAATAGGGCTCACACTTAATCAACAATTTGAGAAAATGGCAATTCAGGGAAAGTTATAAGTCTGCATGTAGATTAAAACATGATCGTATCTTTAAATAGAATTGCCAGATGTGTAAGGCAGTGATTTCTGTGGATGTCAGTAAAAATCATTTTTTTCCAGATAGGGATTCTGTACTCCTAAATGGTTACACAAGTTCTTCCCAACACAAAATAAGGCATAGCTTATTGTACCTCAGAGTAAGTTCATTTTCACTCATCCCCACACTTAAAAATAGTATCTTATGAGAAAGTACACTGTGTTTCAGTACAAAAACCTCATTAAGCCAGTTTGTTTTGCTTTAGTTGACATTTTTAGGACTTTCTGATAAAGAATCAATGGTTTTCACACTAGAATTCTCATTTGAAGTAGTCATCATCAATTTTTCTTTCTTTAAAAGTTTGTTAATGGAAAGTGTTGATCAAGTTGTTGAAAGTTGGTGAGGTATTGGGAGGGAAGAGGGATTTGTGGGAAAATAAAGTGGGTATATATTATTGATGTTTTTCACTTTGAGAAAGTTCCTGACATTTATTAAAGGGCTTTGTCGATAAGTGCATTTTTTTTTTAACTTTAAGATTGGATGGGAAAAGAACTTAAGAGGAGAGTTTGTAGCCCACACACTGTGGTTTGTACCCTAATAGTCTCAAAAATTTTTCTTAATACCTCTATCCCATAGTTATGAAAGTAGAAGAGTCTTTCTAACTTAGGATGGTATAAATATAAAGTTAATAAATACTTAGTTTATAAAAGGATCGCAACCAGAGACTCTTTTGTCATAGCTTTTGTTGAATAGTATTTGGGAAATTAGGATTTAAACAATGGCCAAACATATGTACATTATATTAGGCGATTTTTCAGTTTGTTTTAATTTTAATCTAATTTTTTATTTTTGAGACAGCCTCACTCTGTTATCCTGGGTAGGGTGCCATCGCATCATAATAGCTCACAGCAACTGCAAACTCTTGTGCTCCAGTGGTCCTCTTTCCCCAGCCTCCCCAATAGCTGGGATTATAGGCCTGCCATGACACCCTGCTAGTTATCCAATTTTTATTAGAGGATGGGGTCTTGCTTTTGATGAGGCTGGTCTCAAACTCCTGAGCTCAGGTGATCTTCCCACCTTGGCCTCCCAGAGTGCTGGTATTACAGGCATGAGCCACCATGCCTGACCCAGTTTGTTTTAATTTTTAAAAAGTGTTAAAAATTTCTAGCTTCCAATAGTTTCTAATGCCAAACAGCCCCAGGGAACTTCAGGGCTGCTTAACCATTCTGGAAATGTTGAGCAGCTCAGAGACTTTTAACCTTCCTGCTCTTACATCATTCATATTAACCTTTGATCCGATTTCCAATGTGGGTATTAACCAGGTTAAAAATAATCCGTGCTGGAGCCAATCCCTCTTCACATCAAGATCTCCAGGGGGTACATGAACCCTTGCAGAGAGTCGCTCACTTGTCCTACCTGCACAACTTCCTCATTCACCTGTGCAGAAGCAAAAAAAAGAGTTAGTAAAATAAATATTTTTGATCTGCTTTATTCATGCCAGGGCCTACTGTATAAAAACAGATTAATTTCCTTTGGCCATCCTAGAGTTTTTTAATGATACATTGGCTTTATTAGGGGTTTGAGGGCACCTACCCTTTCACTAAGGGATTGCTGCCTTCCATTTCTAAGGGCATACATCCAATTACAATTTGGTTCTAAGGAAATTCACATTTCTTTAAAACTCTTATTTTATATACATTAACAGACTCTATAAGATAAATTTTAAAGAATATTTTGAGCAATACCTACAGTCTGGAATATACATTCCCAGGACCACTTTGAAGGGAGAACACTTATTCCCATGTTTGAGTTCTACGTTTGATATTTTTTATCTTCTTGCTACTTGATGTGTGTCCCTTGGACCGGTTACTTTGCATCTCTGAGGGCACTCCCTGGGAACTTACCAGAAATGTAGACTTTCAGACCTACTTCATCAGAATCTGTGTTTGAACAGGCTCCCTGGGGGACTTGTGCACACACTAAGGTTTGAAGTACACTGTTTGATTACTCTACATTACTGTCACACAATACTCTACATTACTGTCACACAATATGTAGCCACCGGTCTTACCTGTAAATGTTTGAGGTCATTACACTCATCGTAATGCCGTGTAATTCTCAACTGTACTTGCTAATGACGATGTCATTCTTTGGCACGGTTACCACTGGCCCAGGTAGATGGAATTTTAATAGTCCATTTAAATGTCCTTTTTATACCTTGTGTAACTTGTAACACCAAGTAAAGCTGACCGCAGAGGTCACCACTTTCCACTATGGGAAACCACTATCAGAACATCCCAGTTAAAAGCAAATATTTGGTATTGATAACAACCTTTGGGGTTCGGTGACGGTTTCTTGGGAGTCTTGAACATCCTGATGGCATGTGCCAAACTTCAAACAAATGAGAATGTGGCTTCTTAAGTATTAAGTAAACTGCTGTGGGCAGTTTTTAGTTTAACCTATTGTGCTAAATAATTCAACCAAAGCAAGATCTCAGCTCATCTACCCAAAAATAATTTTGGTGAAAGTATTTCTCTTTTCACAGAAAGAAGATGGAGAATGTGTCATTGTTGGTATTAACCAACTGAGGTACAAACCATTCTTTACTCAGTGGCACCACCGCAAAGTATTTGGAGATCTGCCTCCACCCACAAACTACTTAATGGGAAAAAAGTCATTTGCTGCCAACCCACTGTCTGATTCTGAGTTTTTATGACTGTACTTCTCTGCCTGGTAATATGGGTGTAAATGTGGCCTCAATTCCCTCCTCTGCTTTTTGTTCCTCATAACCAGGGCACATGTGAGGTTAGACCTTTAGGCTTTTGAAACCAATGTGCCCATTTTGATTGAACATTAGCTCAACAACGCTCTGCAGATGTTTCTGTTTGCTTCTCAGTAGATGTCTGAGCTTGTTCTCTGAGAATTGGAATGTCTTTTTGCTATCCTGGAAGTGAATTTCTGCCGTTCTTGCTGACATTTTAAGTAGACCATTGGGTGTGGGCCACTATTTCATTTCCCAACATGCTCGGTACAATTACACTAAAATATTACAAACTCTGTTTGTGGAAAGAGTGAGGGTTTTTGCTCCAGAGCCTAAATCTCTCCAGAGGACAGTGTGAGACCAAGCAAAGAACAAAAGCACCCGCCTGATGGCGGGATTGTGGCTGAGTCCATGGAGGTCTGGGCAGCCTGGTCAATTCCTGTCAGTGCCTGGAGAGCACCATAAGTTTCCAGGACTCAGCCCCCCTGCTGAGAAGGTCCCTGCCATGCGGACAGAGTTTCCCAGAAAGAGATGGCAGGAGGAACCGAGGGAGGGTGATTTTTATTTCAAGAGAACGCTTTGACAAACTTCATATTCACAATGTCTTTTTCTTGTTCGGTCACCGTGACATGAAGTTGTCTTTGAATTTTACAATGGTTTATTCTTATCTTTTATGCTTCATAAGTCTGACTGACGTCTGCAAGAAGGATGTGATGGGGAGATGTCCTTGCAGGCATAGCTAACGTCGATGACCAGCCCGGCTTACTTTCAGGGTTTACCAACCCAGGGCCGAGTAACTCCTGTCTGGTTTAGGATTGTTGACTATGATAATTCGTGATCTTCTAATGATTCGTTTCCATAACATGTGAATCCATTATAGTGGCATTTTCTGACCAAGGAAGGAAAAAACAGAGATATAACATGAAGGTGGTGACATCAACAATATTTGAAAAAACATGTTCCCATAAAGAGTTGAATCTGTTCCCTTTCAAATTGTTTCTATCCCAGGATATCATTACTCCAGGGTAATGTACTTCTACTGTGGAAAGGGAGATAATTTGAGTCATGTGGTAAATTTCACCTAGGGAACAGCCCTGGTCAAGGGATGGGGAATTCTGGAGGCAGGAAGAAGTCACTACGGTACCATCCAAAGGAGAGAGGGGTTTTGCAGTAGTTAGAAAACATCTATGCACACGGTTGCAGATATCAAGGAAATAAAATGATTTGGCTCCAAATTAAACAGACAATTGGTGGAAATGCAAATCCAAACTACACTGAGATACCATTTCTCAGCTATGGGATTGGTAAACATCAAAAAGCTTGACAGTGGACTCTGATGGCAAGGTGGGGGAGCATCACTTGAACCTTGCTCATGGGGAGGCCATGGGACATGATACCTGTAAAGGGAGATTTGGCGACATCGCTGAAGAGTCTTTGGGGATTTGTTCTATGGAATAGCAATGCTAGGAAGGTAATCCTGCCAAAATATTACAGGATATTTGTAGTAGATTGTATATTTATAATCAGAAAAGTCTGGAAGCAACCTAGATGTCTATCAGTGGGTCAATGGGTTGGATAAATTGTGATACAGCCATACCATAAGGTAGATACAAAAGGGAATGAGAAAGATTCCCATCACAAAGGAATCTTCTAGATACACTGGTGAGAGGAAGAAGAATGTGTTTAGCATTCTGTGTAAAAAGGAGGAGAAATACCAATAAACAGCCACACATGCTTAGATTAAAAATAACTTATAGAATGATAAATGAAATATTTTAAAAAGTGGAGGCAGAAGACACCAGGCCTTTCTAACTAGGTTGTGTCCATCTGACTTTGGTACTAGGTGGCTATTTTTTTTTTGTTTTTTTTTTTTGTTTTTGCAGTTTTTGGCCAGGGCTGGGTTTGAACCCACCACCTCTGGCATATGGGGCAAGCGCCCTCCTCCTTTGAGCCACAGGCACCGCCCACCTATGATGTCTTTCTCTCTTTCTAAAACATGTATTTCTTAGCTTCCTCAGACTGGAAACATCACAGGGTCTCTCAGAAGGTCAGTGGACAAACACGGTGGGGTAGCCACACATTGAAATGCTGCTTGGCAACAAAAGGGACGAGCTGCCAGTCTACACAGTGATGGGAATGGAGCCGAGAAACTGTACACTGAGTGGAGGAAGCAGGGAAAATCACATTTTGGGTGACTCAGTTCACACCATGTTCTAGACAAGCAAAACTGAGGCAGATGGTGGGCCTGTGGTTGCCTGGATAGAGCTCAGAGGGATGGGATGTTAGAGGGCCCAGGGTTGCTTCTGGGACGACGGGAAGGTTCTCTATCTTCATAAGAGTGTGAGTTTCATGGCGGTATGTATTTGTCAAAGTTAGTCAAATTTATGTTCATACAGGCAGAGAGAAGGAATAAGTCCTAAAGTTTCATAGCTCAGCAGGGTGGCTATAGTTAACAACACTGTGTTGTATATTACAAAATAGCTAGGAGACAGGACTTGAAATGTTTCCAGCATGTAGAAATGAACAAACTGGAGTCGATGGATACCCTAATGCCCTGACTTGATCACTACACATTCTATGCATGTGACAAAATATCACATGTGCCCTGTAAATAGGAACAAAAATTATGTAGCAGTGCAAAAATTTGTAAAGCTTTATGTTTACAATGTGCACTTAGAGTAGTGTGTGAATTACACCTTCATACATTTGCTTTAAAGAAAGAAGAGACACTAGAACATGACAGAGAGGGGACTGGGCTAGGAACTGTCCACACCCATCTGGAGCTCTCGCTGCACATCCAAGAATTTGTCCAGTACATAGTGGGCAGGGGAGCAAGGAGCGAGGCCAAGACCAACATGCACATCCTGTCTGCCATCAAAGGTCCGGTCTGGTGCCTCCGATTGCTTAAGAATGAGCAATCAGGAAAAAAGCCACCCACAGCAACAAAGGTGCCATTAAAAATCGTGTGCAAATAAAGGAAATGGAACAGCTTCTTAAAAACCTATCTCTGAAAAAGGTACCTGACTTGAAAGGTTTAAAAATGTGAAAAAAGCCATCTGTCGGCTGGAACAGGTGGTGGGGAGACGAGGTGTCCCTTAGAAAGAGGGACAGGATGCTGATAGGGAGAAGGGGCTGCCGTCTCATTCTGCAGGTGGCAGCACATCTCTGAACCTATCCAGGGAGGACTGTTAAGAAGCTTTGACAACAACTTAAGGACTGTGGATTTTTTTTTTTTTCTTGTAGGCACTGGTTTTCTTTCTTTCTTTTTTTAAGTTCAGGAGAGTAACATGATCAGACTGTTGGCATTGTTTGGTTTTAATTGAGGGAGATTATGCTGGTTAGGGCAGGAAGGAAGGTGTAGAGGAGGAAGAGGAAGACAGCAGTGCTGGGGTCGTGTTGGGGAAGATGAGGGTTCTGAGCTGAGACAGGGCTCCAGGGACCGAAAGGTGAGCTGGACTTCAGGGAAATTTCTGAGGTGGTAGTGAAGGAAAGTACATGCCGGAGTGGATGTTTTATATAAATAGATGAAATGGGAGACGAGGGAGGTGGGAAGCAAGATGAAGAAGAAGTAAGGGCGCAACAATGACTTCTACCATTGACCCTTTCAGTAAAGAGTGGCTTCACAGACAGAAACTTCTAGAAATCAAGGAAACACAGGTTTGAAGGGAAAAATAACATGTCCAGGTTTAGAAACTTGAGTTTGCCTTACCTATGGGCTACCCAGGGGTTAACAGCCGATTGCATAAGATCAGGCTTTTGTGAGTAATTCTGTTTAGGGAGATACATTAGACTCAAGTAGATCCAAGCCTGTATTATACCAAGCGATTTCATAACAGACTTCTGTAGTGTTTGCCAGAAAGTTCATTTTAGTTTTCAGCATTTTAAGGATCATCTTGGTGTAAGACCATTCCAGAAAGTGACTTAGTTTTTTATATTTCTTAAGTCTTTGGGTTTAAAATCTCCAATTCAACTTCATCATTCAATCCCTCATAAAAAGTGTTGCATGCTTAGTATGGGCAAGACACTGCGTTCACTGCTGTAAGAAACATGAGTACAAGAACTACGCACAGGTGTAGAAATTACAGCAGGCACCCCCAGAGGACACTGCTTCGAAAAAGCAGTGTGGGTGTCCTGTCAAGTGTGGAGACGGACATGCTGGGAGCTGAGTTTGTGCTTTGCGCTGACTCCAAAGGTGCTGCCTTGAAATGTGCCTCGGGATTGAATCCACATCTATGCGTGACAACAGATTCTACAGAGAGGACTCAGAGTGCAGAGAAGAGCTCTGGGGAGTCCCAGGGTGTTTGTTGAGGCCTAATTACCTGGACTTTCAACTGCACGCACCTCCTCCCTCTCCTGTCTCCTGGATTGGTTCCATTGCTTTGCAGACGACTCGTGCTTGCGATCAGCATGGTAGAAACTTGCAGAGAAGGTAATTAAGTGACTGTTAAGGGAATATCTTTTAGGCTTTATGGTATAGGACGCCTGCCTTAATTGGGAGGTCCTCATTCGGGAAATCCACTCCTTCAGGAAGTGCTCAGAGAACTGATTTAGCCCTAATGATATTTAATGGCAGCAGCTAGAATTTAATGGGGCTGATAATTTCATGTAATTGGGGGCCCTTCATATGCGCTAATGCCCCTGAGTGGCCCTGCACTGGGGCCTCTGTCTGAGGCAAACACATGTTTCCCGTCTGTGTCTCCCCTTCTCCATCTCCCTTAGTGATGAGAAGATGTGAAAGCACACAGGGGTCTTGGCTACTCTGAGTTGGCATCTTTGGTTCTTAAAAAGATTAAAAAGATGCCCCTGGGGAGGCAAAGCTTCTCAGAGGAAGGACTGCCCTGGTTCAGTCCCAGACAACATTTTAGTGTAGACTTCTCTTTTTCCTTAATAAGAAGTTTAAAACTCTAACCAATTTAAGTGACCGATGATTTGAATGATCCTTGCATAGAAATGGGCACATAGTAATTAGGGAATAAACGCATTTGAATAGTAACTAGAATATCTAAATTAGCATGTTGGGATCCAAGGTGCTGCTTTTCTAAATATCACAGTGATAGTAAGCTGTAAAAATCAAAAGATCTACATTTTATAGCACCACTCTGACACCAAATACACGGGATTTTCTCCCCCCACACCAACCAGCTGTCCAAACTGAGTATCTTACAATTCAATTCAATTCTGACACTGATTTCCTTGACTTAAGGCAGATCCTACCGGTTAAGGGTCTCAGTCCCAGAGAGTCCCCACTCCAGGCCCCTGTCAGCTGCAAATCCCAGGTTTGCATCCGTACTTCTGATCACGTGTCTGTAAGTTGGGGCTTCCACAGCCCTCTCCTCAAGAGTGATGATTTGCTAGAATGGCTCATAAAACTCAGGGAAACACAATGCTTACTTGCTACAAGTTTATTAGAAAGAACACAACCCTGGAACAGACAAAACGAAGCAAAGAACAGAGCATGTTATGGAGGAAGGGATAGCTCCATTCCGTCTCCGGGGACACCACCCTCCCAGCACCTTGATGTGTTTATAAACCTGGAAATTCTCTGAAACCTGTAGTTTAGAGGCTTTATGACATGGGCATGATTAAGTAAATCCTTGGCCATTAAAGATTAACTGAATCGCTAACCTCTCTGGAGACGGGTGGGGTAGGGGGTGGGCTTGAAAGTTTCAAGCCTTTATTTATGCCATGGTCTTTCTGACCCTTAATTCTAAAGCTATTTAGGACCCCTCAGCCATAAACCACCAGCCGCCAGTCATCTTGTTAGCATTCAAAAGGAGGTCCTATCACTCTGGAAATCTCAAGGGTCTTAGAAGCTCTTATGTCAGAGACCAAACCTTATAAAAGATGCTCTCATCACCCCATCGCTGAAGAAAGTAAAAGGGTTTTAGGAGCTACTAGGCACTGACTGTTTGTGTGTTCTCTCCCCCAAACTCATATGGTGAAATCGTAATTCCTAACACGATGGAATTAGGAGGTTAGGCCTTTGGAAGGTGATCGGGTCATGGAGGGAGATTCCTCGTGAATGAGACGGGAGCTCTTGGGTCTTGCTTTCTCTCTCTGCTCCAAGGACACAGCAAGAAGGCAACCAGCTGAGAACCAGGTAGCAAGCCCTCGTCAGGCCCTTCCCAGCCTTAAATGGTGTTGAAGCCACCCAGGTTACGGTAATTTGTTTTTGTAGCCAGAGTGATAGGAATTCTGCACTAGGAACTAAGGATGGAGACCAGTTGTATATTTCTTATTATATCATAATAGTACAAACAGGAATATAATTAATTATATACATGGATGTGAATGTTTGCTTTGGGAAATTCCATCACATGTGAAAATTAATTTTCCATGTTAATAAGGGAGGCAAGAAGTGATGATACATCAGATATCCCCTGGGCCTCTAGATGCCATTGCTCTGCAG
The DNA here is from genome assembly GCA_963573935.1 of Arctocebus calabarensis. Taxonomy (NCBI): domain Eukaryota; kingdom Metazoa; phylum Chordata; class Mammalia; order Primates; family Lorisidae; genus Arctocebus; species Arctocebus calabarensis. The sequence goes on from CAUYON010128613.1 coordinate 14,548, forward strand.
AGAGCTGGGCATTCACCTTCACCTCAACTGCTAGACAAGATATGCATTTCATAGGGTTTGTAGAAATCTCTGCAATAACACTGTTAGTGTTTAATGAGTTGCTTGTTCTCTTTTCCTGTAAAGAATTGTAAAAACATAGTTAAATAATTCATCCACTACCCTGTAACAGGTGTCTGCGTTCTGCACAGCTTGCCTCTCCACCCAGAATCATCCTGTTGGTGCTTTGACACAGCCAGACTGTTGCATCAGAACTTACTGGGAGAATCTAACTGGCCCTTTGCGTCAACAAAGCTCAGTAATTAAGCTTGTCAGCAGGTCGGCATTTTACGAGGATGTGACATTCATGACTGGACCACCTAATGAGGCGTGTGGAGTGCACTTAGTTGGGGTTACCACATTTTCACAGGTTAAAGGCCCAGATGGGACACTGAATAATGTTCATGTCACTACGAATAATGCTTTGCATTGCTACTTGTCATCATGTGGTTTTTGGAGTTTCCTAGTCCACGATGTCATAAAACCTAAGATGAGCAAGACTGACTTGAGAACCTGGACTTTTCCTGGAAGTTAGTGGTAATGTTAGCACTTTTTTCTTTTGATTTAACAGCATTTTAAATAATTTTACAAAATTTCCATTGGATTTTTAGTTATTGATAAATGTGGGTACCTGCTGTTACTGAGTCCCTGATGGCAATGATGATGATGACTTAATGTGTCATCTGAAAGTGGGTGACATCATTTGGATTAACCATAGTATCTCCCCTTGAACTTAAAATTTATTAAAGGGAGGAAAGGCAGACACACCAATGTCACTGGTACAGAAATTGGCAAACTGGTAACTTGTAGGTGGAGAACTTTTACGTGCAAAGTGGTGTGACTTGGAAGGTACTTGAAAGTACCCTCCCAGTCCCCAAATTCCCAAGAGGAGGTATGACAGACTCAGGAGAGTAAAAATAGGAAAAAGCGACTTTCATTGAGATGAAGGCCATCAGGACGGAAATCAAAAGATAATTAAAGAAAAACCTCAGCTAAAGGGAAGACTTAGGGCCAGAAATGTCACAAGGTAAGGATGGGATCCGCAGAGCAACAGGTGAGCGTCAAGTTTGGACAAACCTGAGAGAGAGGTGTGGGGATGGAGACCGGCTCAGACTGTGTGTCCCATGGAAAGAAATGGCCCAAAAGGCTTAATTCAGGTGGAAATAGTGAGCCAGCGTGATGCCCACCACGAGGGAGAGTGTGTGAGGACCCTTGCAGATGGGACATGAGGAGTTGTGTCTCTGAGTGATAATTCTGACATGCACCTTGGACCAGCGTATGACCCTCCCAGTCACCTTACCTTTAACTACTTACCTGTGGGGGCAGAGAGTGACCCATTCAGCTCTAAGATCCCTTCCTGTGACAACTTCCTACTCCTGCTGTAAAATTCTATTATTTCACATTTTTCTTTCATTATTATTCTGTGGTTTCCTTCTAATTCCTGATGGGTTCATGAAAACAAAATTACATACAATGTCATAAAACCATTGTACAGGTTTTAGGCTTCTAACATTTCCAAATATAGCACAATACATTAGATTATAAACATCGAAAAAAAATTATAGAGACAAGGTGCCCCAGCTGCTTGAGCTCCTGGCCTCAAGCAGTCTTCCTGCCTTCCCCTCTGGCAGTGCTGGAATTGTAGTCGTGAGTCACCATGCTCAGCCCAAAACATGATAGTAACTGACGCTGAAATGAAATGGACTTTTCTTCCCATGGCACCTGCAGGGTTGAGCCCTGTCTGTACAGTCTGACGTTTGAGGTCTACGGTGGGGTACAGGTGGTGCTATAAATTGGAAACACCAATCTTTGACTATGGGGTACAAAGACCACAGTGAAATGGGATGGAAAATGGGGAAAAAGTGTGTTTGGCTTAGTTAGGGAAGCTATGTGTGCATTGTTTAAGCACTAAGCATAGAAAATCCTGGCTCTTCTGCAGAAGTGAATCCCTGGTTGGGGTTTCAGTGATAATCTGAAGAGCAGCTGGCGACCATCAATCCCCACTGGCACTAACATCCAGGAAGCATGAAGTCGTAGGTATTATAAACAACAAACAATGCATGGGATTATGCAAGATGGAGGGTATGATTTGGGATCTATATTACATATTTAATAAGGGATAAAAGTGAAAATGTTTTAAAACCAAGGTGCAGCTGGGGCACCTTGTCTAATACTAAAATGTTTTAGTATTATATGCAACATAATTCCCAGCAGAGAAAGTCACATCAACAATGAGTGTATACATTCTAGACAAGGTCATCTCAAAGGCAGCTGGCCTGTGCATCACCAAGGAATCCTGAGCCCCAGCCCAAGCATTCCTGGGCTCTGTTCCTGGGCAGCTGCTGCACCGGCTGGTTGGTGGTGGATTATGAGCTGGATGCTCTTGGGAAACCCTCTTTCTAGCGAAGGTGGATGTTTGTTCCTGGGATAAATAGGAATTGGGACTGCCTTTGGGAGAATTCCAGAGGTTTCTGGTTTGACCATTGGCTTCTTGTCCCTCATCAGAGGGATAGAAGGAAGATAGGTTTTCAGGGTAAACAGAACATGACATGGGTCTCTAGAAGACTGTTCAGATTAGAGGCAATCCCCTCATCTAGAGCTCCTGTTGCTGCCTCAAACTGAAACCAGCATCTGCTTGTCTATTCCAGCAAAGGTGAGAACATCTTTCAAAAAACACTCCTCTGTTTCCAGTGATTACATATTACTATATAAAATTTAGAAAGCACAAACATAAAAATGTGACATCAGCGATTGCAATTCTCTCTTCACACATCCACAATACTCCCATCCTTTGAGAACTCTGCATTTTGGTCACTGACCATGACAAAGAGACCTACCTGGTCCTGGGGAGAGACGTAAAGACCAACACACAACCCAGCAATTCAGCAGAACCTGGGAGAGAAACATAAATTATCACCTCAAGTGACAGAACACAGGAATTTCATAAAAGGAAATGATGAAACAAATTCTACATGTCCACTTGTGTTCATTGTAGTGCTGCTAATAATTAGCCAGAACAGGACAGGATGAAAATATTGAACAACAGGGAAATGAGGAATGGCTAAATGCCACAGTTGACTTCCTTCGACCATACATGAATCTAGATGGTGCCCCTCTCTGGCTATTCATTAGTCTAAATTGGAGTATGCTGTTCGTAGGACTATGGAGGTGTGTTAAAAATATTCTGTGCAGTATCAGCCAAATGTAGACTGGTTATTACATAATTATAGCCAAGTGTATTCTGTCTAGTAAGTGGTGGTGCGAGGTTCCTGTGGATTAAACTTAAAGGAGGTCAGCGAGATTTGTTGAACAAAAATCAATTAAATAGAAAAGAAATTTAAGAAGTGAAGGAACACTCAGGGTGGGCAAGGAACTTGAAGAGAAACTTCTCTGAAGAAGACAGGTGCATGGCCTACAGACATATGAAAAAATGCTTATCATCTTTAATCATCAGAGAAATGCAAAGCAAAACTAGTTTGAGATATCATATAACTCCAGTAAGATTAGTCCACA
>CAUYON010128615.1:0-35928 GCA_963573935.1 Arctocebus calabarensis
TGGATTCGAACCCGCCAGCTTAGGTGTACGTGGCTGGCGCCTTAGCCTGTTGAGCCACAGGAGCCGAGCCAGGAGCTGAACATTCTTAACAGTTCTTTGTTTTCCCTCTTTCAGGAGGAAGTCTTCCTGCAGGGAGAACACATTCGCTCTCCTTTAGGGCCTATACTTGAGAGGCAGCCTGCAGGGGACCCCAGCTGTCCCTGTCCAAGTCTCTCACACAAGGATGAAATAATAAACCCACTCTCCCAGAAGCCCACTTAGCTTCTACCAGTAAGATAAGTAATAAATGATATTTTTCTCTCCAATAGTCAAAATCCTATGTCTGTCTCATTGACACCTATATAGGGGAAAAAGGGGGTTTTGCTGCAGAGTAGCCAAACTATGAAGTCTTTTACATATTCTCTTTACAAGTTTGGACAGGATCCTGCAGGGGAGCAGAAAAGTCTCAGGCATGGAACTAACATGATTAGAGCTGTCTTGGGAAAACAGCTCTTGCACCATGGGAGAGAGAAACTGGAGGCAGGGTGATGAGGAAGGGGTTGGTGTAATAGCCAGGGAATGCTGAGGAGGCCTGAATGGGGTACTATGCTGAAGAGAAGCAGACAGGATGTGAGTAGATTTACAATGAAGTAAGTTAGCTAGAAGTAGAGAATCAGCCAGAACACTTAAGGTTTCTAATTTTTGCTAATGCACAAATGATAACATTAATCAAATAATCAAGCCATGGAATTCAGAAGGAACAGCAAATTTAGGTCAGGGGCAGGATAGAGTGAGGGTTTATATATATAGAATTTTTTTTTTTTTTTGAGACAGAGCCTCAAGCTGTCACCCCGGATAGAGTGCCGTGGCATCACAGCTCACAGCAACCTCCAATTCCTGAGCTCAAGCAATTCTCTTGCCTCCGCCTCCCAAGTAGCTGGGACTACAGGCACCCGCCACAATGCCCAGCCATTTGTTGTTTGGGGGGCCGGGCTGGATTCAAACCTGCCAGCTCAGGTGTACGTGGCTGGCGCCTTAGCCCGTTGAGCCACAGGTGCCGAGCCTAGAATATTTTATATATATAAAATATTTAGATATCTTATTTAGATATAAGGCATGTGAAATCCCATAGAACATGCAAAGAGAGACATTCAGTACATTCAGTATACACCCCAAACTCTGGGGATAGGTCAGGCATAGAGTATACAAGAGGGAAAAGTAAGTATATCCAGGAAGAATCTGGAGACTGAGAAAGGCAAACATGAGAGACAAAATCCCAAGGGACACCCACCCATATGTCGGGTAAATCAGCAGAATGAAATCAACCAGGTAATGAGGGAGTTGGGACCTCACAACTTCTATTAAATAAGAAAAGCCATGTGCCTACTAACCCTTCACCTCCAAAATAGCTCTGAAATCCTTTGAGGTACGTACCTTACTGTCAAAAAGTGAAAGTGGCTTCACGGTCTTCAGGGAAAACCTCATGACTGCATACAAGATGGAGCACAGGACGGAATGGTGCTCCACCAGGGGGTAGTGGATGTTTTTCTGCTCCAGGGCCAGTTCCACTATTGAGATTGGTCCTTCCACAGAGAGCCAAGCATCCTCGGTATCCAGGACAGGGGCCTGCATTTCATCCCTGCTAACATCTGCCTGAGGGTTTTGAGAATGGAGGACTGTGTTCAGAATTGGAGAGATAGTTCACAAATATCCTAATGAGTTTATTACCAGCAAAGTGTAAACTCATATTCCACATCCCCTAAAATTGTAATTAAAAAAAACAAAGTCTAATTTTAATAAGAACTTAATAAGAAAACATTACTATTTTTAAGATTAAGTCAAAGGTTAGAAATGAAAAAATGAAACTATCTCATTAAGTCCAATGATTTTGAGAATGTTTAGTATCTCAGGAGCAGTTCAGAACAGTAGTACACCTCTTTTACCTCCATTAAAGTCTGAAGAAGATCCAAGCAGGAGCCAAGGAAAGATGTCATTGCTGTGTCACTCATTCCCACATCCTGTTTTAAAAAAGGAAAACGATTAGGGCCTGCAGCAAAAGTGCTATAGTTACTATCAGAAAAACAAAAAACAGAATAGGACACATCTGTTAACTGACTTTCTGCACTGAATAGACAGGCAAGAACTCGAAAGTCAGGGCATTAGCACATTTAAGTTCTTTCCTTTAGATTATTTAGAGTCAATCTCAAGGTAGGCTTTAAAAAGTGGTATTATTATCAACTTTTAAAAAATAATGTTCTTTATGTATTGCAAAGATGCATTCCCATCGGTTACTACAGATGGTAGCACCCCTGTGCCGTGTTCAGCTTGCATTTGACAGCCAAATAATCAAGGTACCTGGCAGATGCATATGGAGGAGTCAAAAAGTTCTTAAGAAAACAGCCTGTTCTGGTTTCAGAGCATCTTTTAAGGACTGAACTAAATCCTAAGAACAAAACTAGAATACCCAAGTTCGAGAACTAAATACCACATCTGTGCTGTAGCCAACAAATGGTTCCTGTAGACTCTCTTAAATGGCCTGCAGGTAGTCTTTTTTAAACTGACCACCAATAGATTTCTCATATCCCCAAAGTAAATAACTCAGGGAGTATGTGCGCACATACAGCCACTCTCAACAACATACCAGAATAATTCTCCAGCAATGGTGATTTTTTGGGAACTAAAAGCCTATAAGAGCTAGATTCATGTCCCAATATTTCTTAATGATGTTTGTAATAACATTTCAAATTTCTCAGCAAAAGCTAGCACTGCTAATCACTAGCCTCAAATACAAACCCAGTGTCTGTAATTTGGAAGATTATTTAAGACTAATGTTACATTTGTATAATGGTTTATATAGGTGAATCAAATTCACTACTCATATGAATTTACTTCTATTTGATTTTGAGAATGTGAAGTAGACAAAAAATGTGCATCGATGGTAGCATGTTCTTCTCCTATCCACAGTCCAAAGTTGAACATATCTTATGAAAACTTAGCTTAAACATATTGACAATTTGGAAAGGTAAATTAAAATTGGCCATAGTTCATGATCGGTTTCCTTAACTGAAGTATTCTCTTTTCATTTTTCTTATCTTTTGATATGTCATCAAATTGGTAAAAAAGCAAAGTTCACTCCTACAGTTAATAAGGTACTATATAAAGTGTAGGATTAATGACTACAATTGTAGTTATAAGAGATTACTTACCCTTCGGCATAACCTATCCTTTGGTGATTTTCCAACCTAAGATAAAAAAGACACAAACTGCTGAAATATCTAATAATTTAAATAAAAGGCATCCCTATGGTATGGAAAGTAAAAAGTAACCAAATTTTAAAACTATACATGCAGCTATAAATAAATGTGACAACTTTTTTTTTTTTTTTTGAGACAAAGCCTCAAGCTGTCACCCTGGTAGAGTGCTGAGGCATCACAGCTCACAGCAACCTCCAATTCCTGGGCTAAAGCAAGTCTCTTGCCTCCGCCTCCCAAGTAGCTGGGACTACAGGCGCCCGCCACACTGCCCGGCCATTGTTTGGTTGCGGCTGTCATTGCTGTTTGGCGGGCCCGGGCTGGATTTGAACCCGCCAGTTTAGGTGTACATGGCTGGTGCCTTAGCCTGTTGAGCCATAAGCGCCGAGCTGTGACAACTTTTTATTAATTAATTTTCTTTTACCAACTGTAGAGGCAATAATTATGTGGTGGAACTTAGTATATCAAATCAGGCTCCTAAATAATCCTTTAAAAAATAAATTATATATTTATTAACTTATTAAATAAGAAAAAAAAACTATTTAAAAACTGATCCTCACTTTGTGCAGCCAAATAACTGTACTGCCTTAAAACCCAGAACCAAACTTCAGGCTATTAATGAAGAGCTCCTGAGAATTTTGCTAGTTGATAAAGGCATGCAATACAGGGTTTCCCAAAAGTATCCCTAAAGTTGCCATACATAGGGAAAATGGGGAAATTATAGCTGAATGTACATTTATTTATTTATTTGAGACACCCTTGGTAGAGTGCTGTCACTTCTTAGCTCGCAGCAAACTCAAACTTTTGGCAACCTCAAGTGATCCTCTTGCCTCAGCCTCCCAAGTAGCTGGAACTATAGGCGCCCACAAAGCCCAGCTATTTTTACAGATGGGGTCTCCCTCTGGCTCAGGCTGGTATCGAACCTGTGAGCTTAGGCAATCCAGTCGTCTTGGCCTTCCAAGTGCTGGGATTACAGGCATAAGCCACCGTGACAAGCCCAAATGTACTTTTATTTACAAAATATTCATTACAAATTTTACAAACATATGGTCAACATGCAGAGAATATTTTGTAAATAAAGATGCATTTAGCCACAATTTCTCATCTTCCTTATGTTTGGCAACTTTAGGGACATCCTGTAGTTTGAAGTGGTCAGGAAGAAGGAAAAACATGCTAAAGCTGACAGGAGTGGTATTCCTAGCCAAGAAAATTTCCTTCAGTAAGTACTTAACCAAGATTCTACTGGCTACGACTACAGGGCAAAAAGTGGGAGGTAAAAGTTCTTCCTCAAGGGGCAGCACCTGTGGTTCAAAGGAGTAGGATGCCTGCCCATATGCCGGAGGTGGCGGGTTCAAACCCAGCCCTGGCCAAAAAAAACTGCAAAAAGAAAAAAATTTCTTCCTCAGGAACATTATTTGCTAAGACGAGTCACTTACAGGAGTGGAAATGGGACATCAGTACAAAAGACTTCACCTCACTACCTCTTGCTGAGATTACTACAATAGCCTTTGAACAATGTCAGCTCACTGCAATTCCAAAATACTTCATCTGCTGTCAGCATAATCTTTTTTTTTTTTTTTTTTGAGACAGAGCCTCAAGCTGTCACCCTGGATAGAGCGCTGTGGCATCACAGCTCATAGCAACCTCCAATTCCTGGGCTCAAGCGAGTCTCCTGCCTCTGCCTCCCAAGTAGCTGGGACTACAGGCACCTGCCACAATGCCCGGCCATTTTTTGGTTGCAGTCACCATTGTTGTTTGGTGGTCCAGGCTGGATTCGAACCTGTGAGCTCAGGTGTACATGGCTGGCACCTTAGCCCGTTGAGCCACAGGCGCCAAGCCAGCATAATCTTTTTAAACACAAGTCTGAGTATATGATTCTTTTGCTTAAAAGTACCCCAGTATCTTCAATATAAAATAATAGCTACCATTTACTGAGCCCTTCCCATATGTCCCAGACCCTATGCTAAGCAGTTTACACCTGTTACAAAATCCCAAGCCCACCAACTGTGCAGAATATTTTTCCTTTCAGCTTCTGTTTTCTCCTTATGTTCCAGCCACACTAAGCTGCAGTACTCTGATTCTCAACAAACTGACTCATGTTTCCAGATCTTTTTGCTGGGATATATTTTCTATTCACCTACTTTTTACTGGTTCACACATACTTATTTCCCAAAATTCAAGTCAGAAGCCCTCCATTTTCCTTGTTGTTCTTTCCTTTTTCTTCTAAGTTCCCCCAATTCCCTTTTGTCTATTTCTTTAGGCCAGGAGTGTGATTTTCATCTATTCAATCACAGAACCTAGCACAGTTCTGGCACGTCAAAGATAACACATTATAATAGGTATTCGTTGAATGAATAATCACAAATCTGTTTCCTACCCAAATCAGGAGTGTTTCTACCCAAATCAAAGTAGCAGGAATCTAATGTGACTATGGATGTGAGAATGCTGTGAAATTGTAAATAGTAATACATTTACAAATTACTTTTTATCTTTATTCTCTTAAAAGTAGGGTGGTCATCTCTTGAACTCAGGAGTTCAAGACCAGCCTGAGCAAGAGCAAGACCTCATCTCTACTAAAAATAGAAAAAATAACCTGGGTATGGTGGTGTGCCCCTGTGTTCCCAAATATTCAGGAGGCTGCAGTAGGAGGATCACTTGAGCCCAGGAGCCTGAGGTTGCAGTGAGCTGTAACCTAGCCTGGGTGACAAAGCAAGACTCTGTCTCAAAAAAATAGGAGAACATTATAAAGGCCAAAAGAAGTGAGCTCCAAGAAAGAAGTAGTTGATCAGACAAGGAAGATGGACAAAAGGAAAGAATGTTTAGATTTCACTGGAAAAATGTTATCAACAACACTAATTAAAACATTATCATGGGGTGCTGTAGCCTAAAGGGAGTTTGAGTTGTAGCACTATTTATATTGCAGGAAAGGTCAACACTGTACATTTAAAAGATTATGTTGTCATTACAGTGTTAATTCTCTTGACATCCACTTAAATGATGCCAGGTTAACCTACAGTCTCGACTGTTCTGTAAAATATACTAATTAGTTCCCTGCCCCTGAGCTTGAAGCTAGGCAGCTTACTGTCCAGTAGGCTAGCAGCTTCTGCTTCTACCAGTTGAGTTCTGCACTGACATGTTATGTTTGTTCTCCAAGTTACTCATGTTGGTTGTACATATGATCGTAATTATGAAATTTCATTAAATAACTGATGAAATATGAATGAGGGAAAGAGGAGTTGTTCATATGAATGCTATGCTGAATGCTTCAAAAAGATTTATAGAGGAGAATAACTCCTAGCTCTGCTGGTTTAGATACAAGGAAAACAATTAAATTATAGTAATCTAGAGATTGTTGGACTTAGATTATAATACAATTTTAAAGACAAAGGATATAGACAGGATAAATAATGCATTATGGGTGAGGTTTATGAAGGAAAACCAAAGTAGAACTACCATCAACTTCACTCAAAGAAAATATTTTGGCTATATATCCAAAGACTGGTTACTAAGAGTATATTTGCATGTTTGAACTAAAAATAAAATGTAAATTCTTGCTTGATCAACCACCAGTGTTAACCTCTTATGTTACTACTATCTTTCTGATGATTTAGGGCTTTTCTTCATGTCATTAAAATGCCAGTACTGGGAATTACATTTAACTGAGCATGAATAAAATGCAGCACCAAATGAAAGCCTGCCAGGTGTGGGGGTGCACCAGTTCGACCCAGCTACTCAGGAGGCTGAGGTGGAAAGATCACTCCCCAGGAGTTGGAAGCTGAGTGAGCTATAATAAACAACATCACTGCACTCCAGCCTGGATAAGACCACGTCATCTCAAATATAAAAAATTTTTAAAAGTCTCATAAGGCCCAACATAAACAATTTTTCTATTAATCAGTTAATTAAGAGAACCAAATAAACAAGAAGTCAGTACATGAAATTTAGAATCACTTTACCTTATCCATTAAGTATGTAGCAGCAGAAAACCGTTTAACTAAGAATGTATTCCACATCATCAAAGCAATGCCTAGATAGCAAATAAAATATAGTAAATAGAATGTTTATATATCCTCATTTTCAAACATAACAAATTACTGTCTTCCTTAAGCTTATTAAACTACTGAGATACCATTCTTTTATACAATACTTATAAAGTTAATGAAATCTTTATCTTTTTTTTTTTTTGAGACAGAGTCTCACTATGTCACCCTGGGTAGAGTGCCGTGGCGTTACAGCTCACAGCAACCTCAAACTCTTGAGCTTAAGTGATTCTCTTGCCTCAGTCTCCCAAGGAGCTGGGTCTACAGGTGACTGCCACAACGCCTGGCTATTTTTTGGTTGCAGTTGTCATTGTTGTGTGGCAGGCGTAGGCTGGGTTCAAACCCACCAGTTCCGGTGTATTGGGTGGTGCTCTAGTCACTGAGCTACAGGCACCAAGCTGAAATCTTTACTTTTAATGAAAGTCAGAACTAGGCTATAGGAATATATCTAAATGGCCAAATTAGCATAAAAAAGAGTCACATCATTCATCAAAAGAGAAATGTAAAACCACAATGACATGGCATTATACAACTACCAGAAAGGCTTAAAAATTATTTTATGTGACAATATCAAGTGTTGGCAAGAATGTGGAGCAAATGGAACATTCATACACTGCTGGTGGGATAATAAACTAGTAAAGCCAGTTGGAAAACTGTCAATATCTACTAAAATTTAAATATATGTCTACCCTATTACCAAGCAATTCCACTGCAATATGTAGACCCTAGAGGAATGAATACAAAAGACATGTACAAGACTGCTGAGAATAGCTTTATTCATAACACACAAACATTAGAGGCAATCCCAGTGTTTGTCAATTTTTTAAAAATATATACCCCAACTAAAGTAATATCTAAAAAAGTATTAGAAAAAAACAAAAAACAAAACACCAAGGCCTGGTTCCATGGCTCCTGCCTATAATCCTAGTACTCAGTGGCAGAGGCAGACGGATTGCTTGAGCTCAGGAGTTTGAGACCAGCCCGAGACAGACCCAATCTCTACAAAATGGAAAAGTGAGCCAGCCATGGTGGCACGTCCCTGTGGTCCTAGCTAGTCAGGTAGCTGAGGCAGGAGCTCTCCTGAGAGAGTTCTCTTGAGCCCAGGAGTTTGAGTTTGCTGTGAGCTATGATGATATCCCTGCATCTTATTAGCTGTGGCAACAGTATGAAACTCTGTCTCAAAAAAAATAAAAAAGAAAAATTTTTTTGTAAACCAAACAAACAAAAATCTGGGCTTTATAATTCTATACTCACTAAGCTGTGGCATTACAATTAAGTTTCTGAAGAGGTTGTCAGTTAGGGAGTATAATTATGGCATTTCACATGCTGTTACTATTACTCATGTAGCTGAGTCTGTATTTAGGAGTGAGGCCCTTTGTAGGCTATGAAGCAGCCAGAAAGCTGACTCAGTGGGTCAAGGTACAAAGGGAACAAACGCCTAATGTAAAGAAACAGTAGGCTCCACACTCCCAGCTTAGCAGTTAGGGCGCCATAACATACATATGTTGAACCCCCCAACATACACCAAGGTTGGGGGGTTCAAACCCGGACAGGGCCTGCTAAACAACAACAAAATTAGCCGAGCATTTGTGGCAAGCACCTACAGTCCCAGCTACTTGGGAAGCTGAGGCAAGAGAATCACTTAAGCCTAAGTTTGAGATTGCTGTGAGCTGTGATGCCACAGCACTCTACTGAGGGTGATAAAATGAGACTCTTGTCTCAAAAAAATAAATAAATAAAAATAAAAAGAAATAGCCTGAAGTAAGCAACTTAATTTTATCAGTAAATCTAGAAGAATCTAAAGACCACACTGTACAAATTAGTCTCTGCAATCTTTTTTTTCTCCCCTTGGATAAAAGATCTAAGCTATGAATAAATAATTTTCAAGTTCTCTTAACATAAATTAGGAACATTTTGCAGCTCCTATAAGTTGACTTCATACCATCTACAAGAATATGTGTGATACAGGTGACAAAGCAGTGGCTTCTTCAGAATTCATCATATACACAGAAGGAGACACCTCCTTTCACCCAATCCAATACTCTAATCTCACCACGTACTAAGGTAGCTAACTAGCTTAATGTTTATCTCCTCCATTACTTCTTATGATGAGGCTGGGTGCACTGGCTCACACCTGTAATTCTAGCAATCCAGGAAGTTGAGGCAGGTGGATTGCTTGAGCTCATGGGTTTGAGACCAGCCTGAGCGAGAGTGAGACCCCTTCTCTACTAAAAATACAAAATGAACTGAGGCAAGAGGACCCCTTGAGCCCTAGAGTTGGAGGCTGCTGTGAGCTATGACGTCACCATGGCACCCTACCCAGGGCGAAGGCTTGAGACTCTGTCTCAAAAAAAAAAAATTCTTATGATAAAATCAGTTTATCTATTAAGTAGAAACTGTTTATAAGTTCACTACAATAATTTGTAACATTTTATTTCAAGTAGATATCAACAATCCTCAATATTCACATTGATTAAAAGAAACACAAGATAGTTTCCAGAGCCTTGTCTTATTAGGCTTTTGGCTAATAAACTTTTTCACCAAGAATTACATCTTGAGAATTTCATCCTTCTTTCCTTCTCTACCTATGAACTACTGAGGGAATCAATGATTAAGAAATAATAACTCCCTTAATTATACCAAGGAAGGAATAATAATCATCTTGGGGGACAGAAGGGATAATTACTACCAGCTCTCTTGCCCCCTTCTAGACAGCATTTTCCTAAGTATTAACAATAGCCAGTTCTTTGCATATGGCTAAACACAGCAGTATGTTAGGTTGTAGGACAATCAAGTAAAAATTCAATAGGATGTAAATGTTTAACTTCATTTCCTGTTAAATCAGTATGCCTTTTTAAAATCAGTGATTCTTTAACATCTGTTTACTTACCATTCTGAACATGCGCATTAAGAATGTGCTTCAAATGTTCTATTGACCTAACAAAAAAACGTGCTTCCTTACATACAGGGAGAAATAAGAGAGAAAGAAGAAAAGAGGTATCATTTAATAGGTGTTTCCAATATCAATGGAGACATCTTACAGAAATTTCTGCATAAACCTACTTAAGAATGTTGCAATAAAAACATGGAATTATTAGGCAAGGAGTAACTTTTTGATAATACCTTCAACTGTCCCTCTTAAACTCATATGACCTATATAATGATTAATCCCTAGAAACTCCCAGGTATGTTTATACAGGCAAATATCTGTATTCAAATTTGTTGTGGTTTGCATATAATATTCTTCCAATAAATACTTAAATTTCATATGTATATAAAAAACAATGAGTTTGCTTTTGCAAATACAATTCATTCATTCATTTATTCATTCATCATTCAACAAATACTTGTTGAGCATATACTGTGTACTAAGCCCTGTTGGAGGTACCAGAGATACCATAATGAACAAGGCGGACTCCAAATCTTGCATTCACTGAGTTTACATTCTAGTGAAGGATCTAAACAATAAACATGATAAATAATTAGTAGTTAAGTGCCAAGGAGAAAAAATTAAAGCTGGGAAGGAAGTGTTAAGTATGAGTGGGGATGTTTAAAATTCAAGTCTTTCTAATAAAAGAAGTTTACAAATTAAAACTCAATTATAACATATAATATTGATAAAACTATCCAGATCTGTGCTAAATAATTTTGTATCCTATACATAGATTAAACACACCACCACTGCCAATATATACTGTGCTGAAAATTTGCCAAAGGTAATTTTAATTGTTCTGAGCCTTATAAAGTTGTATCAGTGAAATGGTAGAATTAGCATTGGGTTTGGATGAGGCACAATTAATATTTAATAGGAAAAAGAAACAGACAAGAAAAACAGTGATTTAGTTTAAATATAAGCAGTTCTAGCAACAGCTAGTGACAACGCTACTCAAAAGGCGCGTACTCTGCATGCACTTTCTCCATAAGCTGCAATAAGTTTTTGAGATGACTACTATTATAGCCCACGGTTTTAGAGAAAATTGATTCAAAGAGTTCAGGCTCAGCGCCTGTAGCTCAGTGAGTAGGGCGCCAGCTACATACACAGAAGCTGGCGGGTTTGAGTCCAGCCCAGGCCTGCTAAACAATGACAACTCCAACCAAAAAACAGCCAAGCCTTGGGGGAGGCACTGTAGTCCCAGCTACTCCGGAGCCCGAGGAAGAGAATCACTTAAGCTCAAGAGTTTGAGTTTGCTGTGAGCTGTGACTTCACAGTGCTCTACTGAGGGAGACAAAGTGAGATTCTGTCTCAAAAAAAAAGAGCTCAGAAATGTTTCCAAAAGTCACAGTAGCTGTGTGCTATGCTTACTATTAGCAGTAAGTAGCGGCAATGGGGCTTGACATCAGCTTTGTTTGAGTCTGCTATGCAAGCTGTCTATAGTTTATAAAGTAATGCTGTGTAGAAGCATTTTCTTCCTAAAGGCCTAATTTTTAGATTTGAATCTGGAATTAATTCATTCAGATTTTAGAAATTATTATGTCCTTGCTTTAGTCCTACCATTCCTTTTTTCAAGAAATGGAGAAACAACAATTTAGTAGAGAGCCTACATATGAGTGCCATTCAGGATGTAGAGGAGTCAACTGAAGAGCGTGCTTTGAGAAGTATTAAGAGGATCCCCTGTCCTAAAATCACTTTTTGGTTAAGGTTTAATTAATTAATCCAAGACCATTTCTTTATTTAAATCACTTATATTTTTAGTATCTTCCTTTTACAAGTAAGTGATTAGAGTTTTTGGAGAAAGAGTATCCTTACTATTAATATGTAAGCCTTATTTAACTTGCTTGTGAGAGTTCTTTTAATAGTGTACCCTCCAGTAACGCTGTTAAAGAATTTTGATTTGAGAGGAGTAATTCACCAGATCACTGACTAGGGAAGCTTAAGTGAAGGACTGATTGGCACAAACACCACTGTATATTTTATCCTGGCAACTTATTACAAAAAATAGACCCGGCTCGGCGCCTGTGGCTCAACAGGCTAAAGCGCCAGCCACGTACACCTGAGCTCGCAGGTTCGAATCCAGCCCGGGCCCGCCAAACAACAATGACGGCTGCAACCAAAAAATGGCCGGGTGTTGTGGTTGGCACCTGTAGTCCCAGCTACTTGGGAGGCAGAGGCAGGAGACTTGCTTGAGCCCAGGAACTGGAGGTTGCTATGAGCTGTGATGCCACAGCATTCTATCCAGGGTGACCGCCTGAGGCTCTGTCTCAAAAAAAAATAGACCAGAGATTCGGTGATTTACCTGAGCCAGACACTTCTCAGTAATTTATGTGGGATACCAACCCGGCCCTCCTGCCTCCAGGCTTAAGGCCTTGACCCTATGCTGCTTCCAGGTTTGCAGTGAACTAGGGGAGACAGTGGCTACCAAAAGTGATGGAAAGTGATGCCTGAGCACAGCTGAGGGGGCAACAAGGCTGACCCTGGAGTAACATCAACCCTGTATACAATACACCTTTTTGGATTATTCTTCTAAGGCAAATAATAAGAGACGTAACAAACAAAGATATCTGACAACAATCGGGTTGACATCTGGATCTTTACTCCGACTTTTATGATGACCATAATATTAAAAATATCCAGTCAGGTAGGTGTCATCTCATTCAAGGACTGAGAAGGAAATAAAAAATATACTTGTCATAACCTAATTAGTGAACAGGGCAAACAAAACACACTGGTTTTGAATTAAAAGGCACCAATGCTTAAACCCTGACAGTTGGCAGTGCGTCCTTAGGGAACTTCACTTCTCTGAGCCCTAGTTTTCTTTAGAGTGGCAATGGTGACAAAAAACCTACAATTCATAGTCTTAAAGATTAGGAGGTAATATATGAAAAAGGCCTCGCACAGTTAATAGGACAGAGACATTATAAAGAAAAAGCCTGTATTTACATATTCAACTGAATAGTGCCCACATGCGTACAGTGTCAAAGCAGAAGTAGAATGAACACAAAAGACCTAACAACCTTACCTCTGGATCTTTATTCCACTGAACAACATATTCCCAGCAGCAATGTGCGTGCAGCACATCCAGCTCCAGGCTACAAGGAAACTGCTCATAGGCTAGACCCAATAAGTCTGGAATTCAGAAGACGGTGTGATGTTATTTTTTCCTTAGTGAAAACTCAGTCACCTATCTCTACTCTGGAGTTCATGTTTCTCATTATTTGTGTATCACCTGGTATAGTTCCTAAGTCCATCTCCACCTCTGATACCTCAAGGAAGCCTCTGTTAATACCTTCTCTGGGTTCATCTGGGTTTTCAACATCTCTTTGTTTATTAGCCAGTTTCAACACTTCAGGGCTGAAGTCTTGTTTAAATATCCACTTGGCTACACTGTCTGCAATGCCACCTACAGTTTAGAGACAAGAAAGAAAATGAAAATTTACAACTTATGCCAGTATTTGCCAATGGGAGCCAGTTCAGTGCATGGTGAGCATCTCCTTATGAAGAGATCTAAGCGGCACATCCATTTCTGAGCCTGGAGGTTTACAGCCGTGAAATTTACAGCCATGTGAATACTTATCACTCAACTTGTGGGATATCTGCTATCACAGTACATCTTTATACTTTCAAAAAATACCAGATAAATATAAATGCATGTGCACACGTTTGTACACCACATACTATGTCCACAAATTTAAAACATAACTTACCAGACACAGACAACATAAAAAATACATCTTTGAAGCACCTTCATTTAAATTGTAAATGAAATAGATTGCTTAGCTCCTGAAGTCAACAGTATATTACTTTTAATATTCAACTAAATAAAATATGTGGCAATATTTAGATATAACTAGTCAACAATATAATAGCATGCCATGCTTCGGTCATCAATATAGTACAAAAAATTGTAAATTCATGCTGGAAAACATTCAAGATGTCTAATGAGAGTCCTTTTTATTACCTAAAACAAATTATACTTTCTTCTATAATTTACCAAAAGTATTTTTCTTAATCTTCCTTCTGATTTTGATTCAAATCAAAATTCTAGAATTAACCCCCTGATGATATTGCTTTAGGTTAACATTCAAATGATCTACACTTTCATTTTTTTGCACCATCTAGTATATCAAATTCACAATTAAAAAGCTGTCACAAATCTTATAAAGAATGAGAAAATGAGTTAAATAAATATAATCTATAAATACCTGGGTGTTTACAGACCTATACACAAAGTCATTCCAGTATCAAATGTCTAACAGAACTGCTGATAAAAGTAACTCAAAATGTAAGGTGCTTAGGTACTGTAAGATATAAATACAGTAATCCAAATCATACCAGACAGTAGAAAGTGACACATCAGAAAAGAGGAATAAAGTTCTGTGGAGATTACAAAAAAAGAAAGGAAAATTTGCAGTTAGTGGATCATGAAAGGTTTTGTGGAAGAGATAGTGTTTGAGATGCACCTTGAAAGATGATAAAGATTTAGTTATCCAAGAGTGGGAAAGGCAGGTAAATGGAAGAGGACAGGTTAGGTGTAAAGATGAAAGTCACAAAGATGCTTCAATTCGGTTAAAATCTAGGAAGGAAGCAAGAAAGAAGTGGAAAAATTAGTTGAATTCCATGTCAAAAGTTCTTGAGAGTATGCTTAAGTTTGCACTTTGTTCGAGCAGTTCTCAAACATACTAGTGTCTTGTGACTCCCTTAAATCCTTTTAATAAATTTTATAAATTTTAAATTATTATTGATACATAATAGTAGTATGTATTTATGAAGCACATGTGACATTTTGATAAAGGCACACAATGTGTAATGATCAAATCAGGGTAACTGTGGTATCCATCACCTCAAGCATTTATCATTTCTTAGGAACATTCCAATTCCGCTGTTTTAGTTAATTTTAACTATACACTGCATTATTAACTACTGTGCTACCAAGCACTAGATCTTATTCCTTCTACCTAAAGTATTTTTGCACCCATTAACAGTTCTTCTTTATCCTCCTTTCCCTACTATTCTACTCAACCTCTGGTAACTATCATTCCACTCTTCTTACCTCTGTGAGTTCAATTTCTTTTAGATCCCATGTATGAGTGTGAACAAGTATTTGTCTTTCTGTGCCTGGCTTATTTCACTTAACATAGTGTTCTCCAGTTCCATTCATGTTGTTGCAAATAATAGGATTTCACTCATTTTTATGGCCGAATAATATTTCATTGAGTACTATGTATTGATATTACATTTTCTTTACCCTTCATCTGTTGATGAACTTAGTTTGATTGTATATCTTAGTTATTGTTAATAGTGCTGCAATAAACATGGGCATGCAGATACCTCCTTAATATACTAATTTCCTTCTTTTGGATATATACCAGCAGTGAGATGACAGTTCTTTTTTTCTTTTTTGAGACAGAGCCTTAAGCTGTCACCCTGGGTAGAGCGCCATGGCATCACAGCTCACAGCAACCTCCAATTCCTGGGCTCAAGCAAGTCTCCTGCCTCCGCCTCCCAAGTAGCTGGGACCACAGGCGCCCGCCACAACGCCCGGCCATTTTTTGGTTGTGGCCGTCATTGTTGTTTGGTGGGCCTGGGCTGGATTTGAACCCTCCAGCTCAGGTGTACGTGGCTGGCGCCCTAACCTGTTGAGCCACAGGCGCCGAGCCAGGCAGTTCTAACTTTAATTTTCTGAGGTACTTTCACATTGTTCTCTATTGTGGCTATCTAGTTTACATTCTCATCAACCATGTACAAAGGCTCTCCTTTCTCCACAACCTTTCCAGGATTCATTACTGCCTTTTTGCTAAAAACTATTTTCCCAGGATTAAAATGACACAGTTAAAACTACAATAAGAGAAATATATTTCTTAGTTTTGATTTGCATTTCTCTGATGATTAGTAGGCTAATCATTTTTTCATATACCTGTTAGCCAATTGCATGTCTCCTTTTGAGAAACGTCTATTCAGATCTTGTGCCCATTTTAAAATCAGATTGCTTTTCCTATTGAGTTGTTTGAGCTCCTTATATATTCTGCTTATTAATCCCTTGTCAGATGGGTAGTTTGTAAATATTTTCTCCCATTTTGAGGGTTGTTTCTTCACATTGTTGACTGTTTCCTTTGCTGTGCAGAAGGCTTTTGCTTGATGTAATCGCATTTGTCCATTTTTTCATCTTTTTTTTTCTTTTTTTGAGATGGAGTCTCAATTTGTCATCCTTGGTAGAGTGCCGCATGGTGGCATACCTCACCGCAACCTCAAACTCCTTGGCTTATGAGATTCTCTTGCCTCAGCCTCCCAAACAGCTGGGACTATAGGCAACTACTACCATAATACCTGGCTATTTTTAGAGACGAGGTCTTGCTCTGGCTCAGGCTGGTCTGGAACCCATGAGCTCAGGCAATCTACCCCCCTCAGCCTTCTAAGTGCTGGGATTATAGGCATGAGTTACTGCGCCCAGCATTTCATTTTTTCTTTGTCTGTGTTTGTAAGGTCTTATTCAAGAAATCTTTACCCAGATGATGTCCTGGAGTATTTCCCCAATGTTTTCTTCTAGTAGTTTCATAGTTTATTAGATTCAATCCATTTTGATTTGATTTTTGTATGTGATGATAGGAAATAGATAAATCCTTGAAAATTATTGATAACACCAAAGAATTCTGGTTCTATTCTGGTGTATCTATTCGTCATTATGGTATTAGACATTAAAACTCAGAAAGTAAAAAAATATTTTTAATTCATTTAAAAATGAAAATAATAATTGTCTGGGTGTGGTAGCTCATGCCTGTAAGCCTAGCACTCTGGGAAGTTGAGGCAGGTGAACTGCCCAAGCTCAGTAATTTGAGGACAGCCTCCCCATCTCTACTAAAAATAGAGAAACTAGCCAGGTGCTATGACAGTCTGTAGTCCCACCTACCCTGAGGCTGAGGCAAGAGGATTACTTGAACCTAGGAGTTTGAGGTTGCTGTGAGCTACACTGCCATAGCACTCTATCCACAGTGATGGGGCTCAAAAAAATATATATATATAATAAAATAAAAATAAATAAATAAATAAATAACCTGTTGTCCACCTACTTGGGAAGCTGAGGCAAGAGAATCGCTTGAGCCCATGAGTTTGAAGTTGCTGTGAGCTGTGACGCCACAGCACTCTACCAAGGGTGACACAGTGAGACTCTGTCTCAAAAAAACCCCCAAATAAATAAAATAAATAAATAAATAAGCAAAATCATCATAACCTATGATATGCTAATATTTTATAGGAGTAACTATATTTCTCAGAGCAAAAAAAAGATACTTAGCAACAAATGTGGCCCTACTTTGTACTTTTGCAAATCTTTTAGTGTCTAGTGCTTATATATATATTTTTGTTTTTGTTTTGTTTTATTTTTTTGAGACAGAGTCTCATTCTGTTACCCTGGGTAGAGTGCCATGGCATCATAGCTCACAGCTACTTCAAACTCTTCGGCTGAAGCAATCTTTTTGCCTTAATCTCCCAAGTAGCCATGACTCCAGGTGCCTGCCACAGTGCCTGGCTACCTTTTTAGATGGGGTCTTGCTCTTGCTCAGGCTGGTCTCAAACTCCTAAACTCAGGCAATCCACCCACCGTGGCTTCCCAGAGTACTAGGATTACAGGCGTGAGCTACTGTGCCTGGCCCTCTAGAGCTTATATTTTGATTCTCCAATCAGCTTTGGCATTCCATCTATTGTGCTCTACTGTATTGGTTTAGTATATGAGGAAAATCTGGCCTCAAACAGACACATAGGTGAAAAAGGACAGATTCCTGAGGTCCTCTGCCCACTCTTTGAGGACCACTGCTTATTTTGTTATATAGGAAGTACATGAAGGGTCCTGAGCATGGAAATGACTGAATCAGATTTATAGAAAATTAATCCAGAAGTATATGAAGGGTTATTATTATTTTAATGGAAATGTATTTTTCTTTCCTTATTCTTTTAGTTATTTCTATTAAAAAAACTTAAAACAAAAATATGGATGCAAATGCTCAAATGAGCTTCAGCTTACCTTTTCCTCCTTCTAATAACTTTTTAACAGAAAGTCTTGGAAGTGGCTCAGCCTGTAGTGATGACACTTTGGAGGTTCTCATAGTCCCTCTGCTGTGAAGCAGAGTCTGCAGGATGAGACAATCCTCTAGTTGTTTCAGCAGGAGTTTCCAATATTCAGTGTCAAGAGAAAGGGCTTCCCACGAGTCAGTAAGGGCCTCTGAATCAGCACCCAAAACCGTTTGGGAAAACTAATAGAAAACACATTGGTGATTCTCTAGTAAAGACTCTGAATCAACATTAGCTTGAATGAACTTTTAATTTGGAAGCTGATGGCTAGTCAGGATACACCACACAGAAATGCTGTTTCACAAACACAGAATAATCTCCACAGTTGAACCTCCACCTCTCTACACTGACCACCTCCTCAAG
The DNA here is from genome assembly GCA_963573935.1 of Arctocebus calabarensis. Taxonomy (NCBI): domain Eukaryota; kingdom Metazoa; phylum Chordata; class Mammalia; order Primates; family Lorisidae; genus Arctocebus; species Arctocebus calabarensis. Next base: position 18,633 of record CAUYON010128615.1, read on the forward strand.
TTGAGTTGATTTTCATAGACTGGACATGCACCACATGTACACATCAGCACAGTAGGCCTAGTTCCTTATGTTGACCACCTCCATATGTTGGCTAGTTTGTTAAGAGTCCCTTGGGTGGTCAATTTACAGAGGTTCTACTTTTTACCACTTGATTAAAGAAACATGAGGGTTAGAAATACACTGGAGAGGCTTGGCGCCTGTGGCTCAACGGGCTAAGGCGCCAGCCACGTACACCTGAGCTGGCGGTTTTGAATCCAGCCCGGGCCCGCCAAACAACAATGACCAAAACATGGCTGGGCATTGTGGCAGGCGCCTCAAGTCCCAGCTACTTGGGAGGCAGAGATAGGAGACTTGCTTGAGTCCAGGAATTGGAGGTTGCTGTGATCTGGGATGTCACAGCACTCTATCCAGGGTGACAGCTTGAGGCTCTGTCTCAAAAAAAAAAAAAAAAAAAGAAAAAAGAAATCCACTGGAGAGTCAAGGGCCAGGATGATGAGTTTGGACATTTATAAGGAGTCCTGCACTAATGACCCCAATTCAACCAATGTATACTTCAAAAACACAGTTTTTTCTATCAGTACCAATCAGGATACTGACCATCTCTTCAGAATGTACTCACCAACTTAAAAAATGTATCTGAAGTTTCATTTCTCTCCATAAACATTTCAAGCTGGCAATATCAAATTTAACCTATAAACAGCAATGACCTATATCGTGGAGTAAATCACAGACCTAATTATCATCCAAACTAATGTCAACACCCCATAGAAAAAAATTATTTGATCCACCATGAGATATAAGGGAAAATTGAGTCCTCAACAGATGAAGAAAAACACAAAGCAAAGGACAGTAGGAAACTTGTATTTGAGTCATTCAATGCTAGGTTTATATTGAGAAGGGTAAAGCCAATCACAGACCTTTAGAACTAAGAAAGATAAACCTGAGAAGTGATACAGTTTAACTTTGACCTCTTTCAGATGAGGTCAAACCCCAAAACAAATACAGAACCTGCTGGACATACATTTCAAATTCTAGATATTCTTGTAACACTGAAAATAATGTACCCTCAGGAAAGGAAGATCATCCCTTAGCTGACAGAGCAGAGTCACACCTGCTACTTACTTTTTTTTCTGTCATGTTGTTCGATATCTGTGCAGCAACAGAATGCCCAACATGTGCAGACAATAGGGCAGCTCCATTGTTCTCAGACTGAATACAGGCCATGCGCATCTGTTGCCACCACGGGGACACGGATTGGGAATCCCAGGTCTCGTCAATGGCCACTACAGGAAGAGGGAGAAAACTGAAAGATAAACTCTTACGTTGTCAGGTTTTTTTTTTGTCTTTCATATTAAACAATGTTGAAATTAAATTTCACACTGATGCGCCTACATATTTCTCAATGACATGGAAAATAAATCTATAATCTGTTTTAGTTAAAACACTTGCATTACATTATATTCCATTTATTTGTGTTATTTTACTTATCTTGCTTCTGAATATTAAATCCTTATTTGAAATATTTTCATCAAAGAACAGTCACAATTTACCTTAGTGAGTTAAGGAAATCTATCACTCATGTTATTATTATTATAATTATTATTATTGAATCAGAGTCTCACACTTTGTCACCCTCAGTAGAGTGCTATGCCGTCACAGCTCACAGCAACCTCCAACTCTTGGGCTCAAGTGATTCTCTTGCCTCAGCCTCCCAAGTAGCTGGGTTTGTTGTTGCAGTTATCATCGTTGGTTAGCTGGCCTGGGCAGGGTTTGAACCTGCCAACTTTGGTGTATGTGGCTGGCACCGTAACCACTGTGCTATGGGCGCCTAGCCCACTCATGTTATTTTTTATGAAGATACAAAATATAAATTTAATATTCGTTAGTTAAGGCATACTTCAAATATATTAAGAATGATTAATGCATAAAAGAATCTCTATGGTAAAAGGTTTTATACACTATAGATTCCTTTTGTAAGAGAACTATCCTTTCCAGTTTTAGTGGTATTTCATACACTAAACTTTGTTCCCAACAACAGTAGCTAAAATCTTAGGGATGCTGCATTTAGATATAGACCAGTACCCTACCTTTCATCTTGCTCAGGAGGGAAAGCATTGTATGAAGACAGCACACAGACTGCGGTTTATCCAAAATATCTTTTTCCTTAGAAAGCCACACACTCAGGAGCAGAGACTGAAACCAAATTTAAATATTATTCAGTCTAAAGAAATATTTAACATAAACAAAATCTATCATTTTTCTAGACAGCACACATGTGCTTATGGATGATGCAGCTTTCTGAGCTGGAAAATAAGTGGCTGCTTGTTGTATTATGTAACATGAGGGGCAGAACAATGTACCTTGTCGACCTACAAGATTCTTTATTGGTTGCTGGATATCTAAATTCCACCATTTCCATTTCTTCTTTTGGTTAAGCACTTCTAATTCAAACCTTTATTAAGGAGCATATATTACCCCAAAAGACACTACTATGTGAGCACGGATTTACTGAAGATAAGCAAGGTGCCACTTCACTCTTTTGATTGGAGAGAGAGAGGGGATCTTGTAGATATAAACTAGTGTAGACTGGCATTCCAGAGTACGTAAGAGGAAACGGCCTGGGCCTCAGTCACCACTCTGCTGCTCTGCATGCCTAAGATGGCAAGAGGGGGTGGAATGTCCAGCTGAGGATGAGAAGCTAGTTTGGGAAATGCCTAGATGGAAATCAGCAGCTTAGAGACAGGATATGAATAAAACTAAAAAGCAAATTGACAATTATCCTCAAGCTGTAACTATCTAATCTGTGGGCTTTAACATCTCATTAGAACTCTACCAGAATGTCCTTTGATCTGTAGCTTAGTGCTCCAATGTCCTTCACCCTGACAGCTCTCTTCTTTGAACAAAAGATTGCCTATTTAATTGAAACAAGAGACTTTTTCACTTTGTATTCACACGCCCTAAAACACCAATAAAAAGGCCTTGAAAATTCAGCTCAAGGCAGTGCCTATCTGCCTTGCTAAAGGCTGACATGGTGAAGTCTCCTTGGATCAAGAAAAAGAAACTGTGTTGTGTGTGAATTTATCACGCCTTCCCTCCCCCTCCTGGGCTGGACCCTGCATGGTTGGGGAACTCCCAGTAGCAGTTCCATCCTATCCTGGGTCACTACAGAATCTGAAGCTGTCGGCCTTACCCTTCTTGGCTATACAAAGGCATTGCAGACTTGCCAGTGGGGAACAAGTATACAAACCATCAAACTCTAATTTTTAAGTCACTAACAAGTTATGAACAATGGATTTTAAAAAACACTTAAGCCAACATAAGTGATTTTTAAGATACCAGCATATCAACTTTAATTTGAAACATTTCTAAGATTTATAAAATTTTTCATAAATAATAAAGTTTAATGGTATGATGGCCCATCTATAACTACTGGTATCTATGAAAGTCCTGATGCCTTACAACACTGTCGTACTTTTGTGTGAAAATAGCTCTAAATTAAAAAGTTGACTTGCCAGTTTAAATTTATTAGTGCAAAGAATTTTCAAAAAATAATGAGGGTAGAGAGTTGAAGGAAAAGGTGTGAAGAAAATGAACTTGCTGAGGATGACGCAGGAGCTACTGTGAGCAACTGACATGCACACCTCCTCATATGATTTTTAACAACCTCTGAGGCAGGATTGCACAGATTTCAGAATGATAAAACAAGCTCATAAAGGAAATCTAACTTGCCCGGCATCATATAGTTAATGAGTCAGAACTAAAATTTGAAACTAGATCTTCCTGATTTTAATGTATATTTTCTTTCTTTTAAAAAATTTTCACATTAAATGAGTATATACACATATACATATAAATTTGTACATGCAATTTACATACACATATAATCTTCTATTTTTCCCTTTATTTATTTATTTTTTTTTTTGGCCAGGGCTGGGTTTGAACCCGCCATCTCTGGCATATGGGGTCAGCACACTACTCTGTTGAGCCACCAAGTGCCGCCCCTATTTTTTCCTTTTAATGTCTAACTTCCAACTCTCTCCCCAAGCCAGTCCACTTTCTATCTCTCCCCATATAGAAACCTTTTTTTAAACAACCAAATATGCCCTTTCATGCTCATAAAATAATGACAATGTTAAAAAAAAAAAAAAAAAGCTAACAGTTATATAAAGCTTACCATGTGCCAAGCCACTAATGGCTTTATATGTACAGGTACATACAAAGTATTCTGGAGGGAGGATGGATGGGATCATAGTATACCACATCCACTCCACTTGCCATTCAACATCCTGTTTATCCCATAAAATTCTGAAAGACCTCATTCATTATCAAGGGAATTCCTTTTCTTCTAGACTTCCTCTTCACCTTATAACCTGCTACATATCATAACTAGACAGGGTAAAAAATTGCTTGCCTATATTGGTAACAAAGACATTCTATGATCAATAAAAAAAAAAGGTCTCACTGTTTTGTATGCATGTGTGCTGGGAAACAAATCCAAAGGAAATGTGTGTGGGTGGGGACAGGAGAAAAACGTAGAATTTTCGAGTCTCTGTTGCATTGACACTAGGCTCACTGTGATTAACTTAGGTATAAACCACATCTAGAGTTTATTATTAAAATACACCAGGTATCTAAATGTAACTGGAGGTTTAATGTCACAAAATGTGGTTGATATGTCCCCCAGCAACAAAGTTTTAAAATATGCATCAAAATTGGCAACCCAGAAGGTTATTTTGGATAAAGGCAAACAAACAAACTAAACGCCATGACCATGACCTCTCTTCATACTATGAACTCTTCTACTTTTGTCTCCAACTAACCACCACCTTTGGCAAATTCTGAAAAAAACAAAAAACCCTTTTTTGTGCTTAATTCCCTTTCATGTCTGTCCTTAAGATTGGCTCCTATCTTCTGCCCAATCAGGTAATCTCTGTTTATAACCTAGAGTATGTTTTTCTTGTTTTTCATATATTAAAAAAAACCTCCTAACAAAGTGTTATTTGTATGTAGAAGATCAGTATGAAACAGAGGATTCTAAGGGAATCAATCTTCAGGCCACAATGATTTAATTTTAGAATCACTTATAAGAATATAAATTTTAAACTTTCTTCTGTAAATTAAAATTACAAGAGAAGATTGTTGCAGGGTATGTTTCGGACAAAAGTCTAATAATTAGAATCCACGGAGAACTCAAACTAATTAATAAGAAAAGAACAAATAACCCCATTACTTTTCAGGCAAGAGACTTAAACAAAAACTTCTCTGATGGCTCGGTGCCTGTGGCTCAACGGGCTAAGGCGCCAGCCATGTACATCTGAGCTGGCGGGTTCGAATCCAGCCCAGGGCGCGAAACAACAATGAAAGCAGCAACCAAAAAATGACCGGGTATTGTGGCGGGCGCCTATAGTCCCAGCTACTTGGGAGGCGGAGGCAGGATACTCGCTTGAGCCCAGGAATTGGAGGTTGCTGTGAGCTGTATCCAGGGTGACAGCTTGAGGCTCTGTCTCAAAAAAAAAAAAACTTCTCTGAAGAGGACAGGCAAATGGCAAACAAACACAAGAAAAATGCTCAACATCTTTAATCATCAGAGAAATGCAAATCAAAACCACTTTGCAATATCATCTAACTCCAATAAGATTAGCCCACATCACAAAACGCCAAACTAGATGTTGGAGTGGATGTGGAGAGAGGGGAACATTTCTACTGTGCTGGTTGGAATGCAAACTAATATGGCCTTTTTGGAAAAGTTTGGAGAATTCTCAAGGAACTAAAAGTAGACCTACTATTAGATCCTGCAATTCCTCTACTAGGTAATCAAAAAATCATTTTACAACAAAGACATTTGCACCTGAATGTTTACTGCAGCCCAATTTATAATTGTCAAGTCATGGAAGCTGCCCAAATGCCTATCAACTCGTAAATGGATTAACAATTGTGGTATATGTACACCATGGACTACTATGCAGCCATAGAAAGGATGGAGACTTTACCTCTTTTACGTTTGCCTGGAAGGAACTGAAACATATTCTTTCTAGTAAAGTATCTCGAGAATGGAGAAAAAGTATTAGATACTCGGGAGGCTGAGGCAAGAGAATCGCTTGAGCCCAAGAGTTTGAGGTTGCTGTGTGAGCTGTGACACCTCAGCACTCTCCCAAGGGTGACAAAGTGAGACAATGTCCCCCCCCCAAAAAAAAAGATCAGGGCAGACATTAATGAAATTGATACCAAAAACAGTATAAAAGATCAACAACATTAAGTTTTTTTTTTTTTAAATAAAGTTAACAGAACTTTAGCTAGATTAGGAAGAAAAGAGAGAAGACCCAAATAAATAAGAGACAAAAAAGGAAACATTACAACTGATACCACAGAAATAGAGAATTATTAGAGACAATTATGAACAGTTACATGGCAACAATTGGAAAACAGGAAAAAATGGATAAATTTCTGGACACATACAACCTACCAAGATTAAACTATGAAGGAACAGAAAACCTGAACGAAACAATAATGAGTAATGAGACTAAAGCACAATAAAAAGTCTCCTACCCAAAAGAAGCCCCAAATCTGATGGATTTACTGCTGACTTCTACCAAACATTTAAAGAACTATTAATAGTACAAATTCTACTCAGAACTATTTTAAAAAACTGAAGAAGAGGTAATTCTTCTAAACTCATCCTATAATGCCAGCCAGCACTACCGAGAGCAAAACCAGACAAAGACACAAAAGAAACACCACATTAACACAGTCCACAGAGGCAGAATGCCCAAATCCTAGCCAAAATGTAACATATAAGTGGGTGTGTGAAAGAGTGTATACACTTGGCTCTCCATACCTATGGGTTCTGCATTCATGCATTTAAGCAACTGTGGATTAGTAAAGTAAAATAGAAAACAGTGGATGGCTGCATCTGTCCTACACATGCACAGACTTTTTTCCTTGTCATTATTCCTTAAACAATATAGTCTAACAACTACTTACATAGCATTTACATTGTCTTTATAAGTAATCTAGAGATAACTCAAAGTATATAGGAGGATGTGCATAGGTTATATACAAATACTACTTCTTTTTATGTAAGGGATTTGAGCATCCATGGATTTTGGTTTGATGGTGGTGTTTGGGGGAGAGTCCTGGAATGAACCTCCTAAACAAATGCTGAGGGACAACTACATATGTGTGAATGTGTAGGGGGCAAGTAATAAAGGAAAACTGAAGATTATGGAGTAGCTTTCCTTCACTTTTTTAAGAAAATAAAAATTCAGTGTTGAAGTTTCTCTACTAGATGCTTCTTATGGTTTACATTTGTTATTTCACAAAGGTTGCCTGGTAACATAGGTAGCATATATTCCAAGTTTGGAAATACTTGGTAATAATTCCACATTGCTTCTAGGGAAGGTTATTTTGTTTTCTAAGATATTTCGCATCTCTGGCAGATTTTACTAATAATCAAATTCCATTGTAAGTGCATGCATACACATCAGATTTTAAATTTATTTTAGTTCAATCATAGAATATGCTTGTTAAAATTTAAGGAGAATGATAAAAATTATACTATGCTAATAAACATAATTTGGTAATTACAAATGTCTTTGATCATATTTTAAAGGTTTTCACGTACGTTGTGATATGCTAACGTCAATGATTAAAAAAAAAGACTGCTATTTTGATTAATATTCACAAGGAAGAACAGTATCCAATAACAAAAAAAATCTTACCAATAACAGCTGAGGGCTAAGTCCAGCAGTCTCCAAAGTATGGCACATTTCCTCAGTGGAGCTTTCGCCATGCAAACACTTCCAAAAAAAGAAAGTACCTAGTAGAACAAAAATATAGCATGTTAATCAATGACTACATATCATTTGGATTAACAATCTTCCTGAAATCAATCTTGAATTCCAAAGGGACACAAAAGTGAAATTCATGGCCCAATCTGATTAATTTATTAAAAAAGCAAATTCTTACTTAACATTGTCCCTTTAGTACACTTATTAATATGACTTATATGACATAGTGCATATATATTCTGAGTATCTTTTGTTAACCATAAAATATAGTATATTAAATTATTTCATCAATTGCAATTCCAAAACAAATTGAATCTTTGCGATGTTGTATGCTCCTACCAGGTTTTCTTGTAGAAGAGGATACAAAGAACACTTTATTTCACCTACCTAAAGCTACATATTCCTCTTCACTTATCTTCTTTATGCTGAGCACATCTTTCTCGTATTCTAAATATTCCAGGAATGTTTTTACAGGCAACACACCATCTTTATCATCAGAAAATCGAACATTAGCCCTGATGTTCTCTTGTTTGTATTTCTCTAATAATGCCTGGAGTTTAAGCAGTTCTTTTTCATCAAGCTTTAATAACACAGCCAAGTCCTTAAAAAGAAAAAAGAAGTTCTGAATAGACCATTGAATTTGACACTTATGAATTTGTCAAATGTGTCAACTCCACTATCCTAAGTGAAATTCGAGCCTATAAGCAAAAGATGATTTTTAGTTTTTTAATTAACACAGTAGCTACAGTGTACATAGTACTTGGCTTAAAACTTTACTCTCAAATTAAATTTCAGGAGTACAGGTTATTTAAATAAACTAATCCTGAAACACTCTAGACTACTAAAAAGAATTTTAAGAAACATGTACTATTGTACAATCAGAAAAAAATTGAAAGGGGACCCTATAATCCTAGCACTCTGGGAGGCTAAGGCCAGTGGATTCCCTAAGCCACGGGTTCAAGACCAGCCTGAGCCAGAGTGAGACCTCATCTCTAAAAGTAGCTGGGCGTTGTGGTGGGCGCCTGTAGTCCCAGCTACTTGGAAGGCTGAGGCAAGAGAATTGCTTACATGCAAGAGTTTGAGGTTACTGTGAGCTGTGATGTCATAGCACTCTACTGAGGGTGACACAGTAAAACACTTTCTCAAAAAAAAAAAAAAAAAGAAAGAAAATTTAAAAAGGGTGTCAAATGCAACTCCTGTCATTCTCAGAAAACTAAAAAACTATTTGAAATTAAATGCTTATTTATTAAAGCAACATAAACACTATAAATTAAAAACATGGGAAAACAGTCCTCATTCTATCTACACATAAATCCTCTATGTGGCTCTCAGGGATATAATCTGCCAGCCTTTGAAACTATTATTACACACCATATGTAGAGAAACCTATCCTGACAGCACTGAATTAGGGACAAGTATACACATACCAGGCAAGAGGGCTGGTAAAGAAAATATACCTCTAAGGCAGTGGTTCTCAATCTTCCTAATGCCTCCTAATGCCACAAACCTTTAACACAGTTCCTCATGTTGTGATGACCCCCAACCATAAAATTATTTTCGTTGCTACTTCATAACTGTAATTTTGCTACTGCTATGAATCGTAATGTAAATATCTGATATGCAGGATGTGTTTTCATTGTTACAAAGGGGTCGTTACCCACAGATTAATAACTGCTGCTCTAAGGTTTTATTTATTTATTTATTCATTTATTTTTTGAGACAGAGATTCAAGCTTTTGCCTTGGGTACAGTGCCACAGAGTGCAGCAACCTCCAACTCTTGGGCTCAAGTGATCCTCTTGCTTCAGGTTTTCTATTTTTAGAAGAGATGCAGTCTCACTTTTGCTCAGGCTGGTCTCAAACTTGTGAGCTGAGGCAATCCACCAGCATTGGCCTCCTGGAGTGCTAGCATTACAGGCATGAGCTACCATGCCCAGCCACCTCAAGTTTGAGGTTTCTTTGAGCTAAGACATCACAGCACTCTACCAAAGGTGACTAAGTGAGACTCTGTATCAAATCAAAAAAATTCTTAACTTTCTACTATTTTACTACAATTTAAAAAAAAGGAAAAATCATCAGAGATTATTTTACGTAATATTAAAATTTGAGATTACTCACATTATCAGATAATGGTGCATCTGAATGAAAATCAACGGAATTTAATTGACTGACAGATTCATAGAGATGCAGCAACTTTAGTTTATTGGCACAAAATTGTAGCAATCCTTCATCAACAGACTCAAACTCTAAAAGAAAAAAGAAAAAACATATGCAAGCGATATATTCAACTATATCAGAATAACCATTTCTATTATCCTATACTGATAATTTGCCTCATAGCAGAGGGATTAAAAGAAAAATTTCCAATAAGAAATAGTCAATAAATATATTCAGAAAAAGCTCAGATGAAGATGAATTGCATACATTAAACAGGGAGTAAATAAGATTTCTTATATATTTTATCTTTATATATATAAAAACATGTATTTATTATATGATTTCCACATTAAAGTAACATGATGGTATTATAAGCCATTAACAGCTTCCTATAATCAGAGTTCAAAATCTAAAGTGAGACCATAACCTCCAATCTGAAGAAAACTTGTTACCTTGAATTTTTAAAGTGTCCATTAGAGTCTGAGTGATGTTTCTAAGGCAGGAGAATGGTACACGTTCACTTGCCAAAATGCTTTCCAAAGCCTAGAAAGACGACATTCTAGTAACTATAAGGCAATGATTTTGTTTTTTTAATTTTATATTTATGCCTATATTTTTACAATCCCAAATTTCAAAGGGAAATTTCCAATTTAAGAAGTTTCGGTGTAATTATCTGACAATTAAAGCTGTATTATAAATAATACATTATCAACTTCATGTTATGTCAAATTATGTTATAATGACAAAAAGTCCAGACTGTGAATAAAACAAACTAGAAGGCAACTGCTAGAATGGCCAAGAAAAACCAGAAATAGACACAAAGCCATTCACCAATAGGAAGAGTCTGAATAAATCTACACTATCTAGGCATAAATGAAAAGCAGAGGATACTGTCATGGCACTAATAAAAACTGACGACTTAATTATTGCACTTGAGTCAAGGCAGGCTGAATCTACAAGCCATGCTAGATACATACACGGTACCCACTATCTGCATCTCTCCACATCCCACCACCAAAGATATGTAAGATGCTTCATAACCTGTTCCAAAATATCTCTCCATGTCTAAAGAAGTAACGATCAGAAACATCAATGGGTTAAGATATAGTAGTTAAAATTTGTATTATCCTTTCATATTAGCACATTAAATTAGATTTTAACTGGTGAGATTAAATACTTTAAAAATAGGCTGAGAATGTGGCATAAGACAAGTATCAGATCATAACACAATAACCTCTGTGCGTTTGTGGAGGAAAAACAGGCTCAGAAGGTGATTTAGGATATTGGTCAGGCCTACCATGAAGCCACTACCTGGAGAATATAGTGACTGAAAGAGACAAAAAACAAACAAAAACCCCAGGAAAAACAAGATAGTCTGCACTATGTTGGCTTATCAATTTTGGAGTTCTATGATAATGAGACAGTAAGAAAGATGGCATCACAATGAGAAGAATTATTTGGGTTAGAACCCTTTCTACCACAGAGCCTTAAACTGCCTCACTAGATGCCCACCTTGTTATTATAGTGTCCTCTTTAATAACTGAGATTTTGCCCTGAGGAAAATGACAGTTAATTAGCACTGTCAGTGGAATGAAAAACATGATTACAAGTCACAGACACTTTGCCTGTTCAACAATAAAACAACTAAAAAGTGTTTCCAAAACTGACTGCAATACCAATAACTATCTACTAAATTTTCCCATGTAAATAACTATAAAATAGTAAAACATATTCACATTGGCCCCAGTTCCTGGCACAAAACTCCTGAAACCTCTGTAATTTCCCAAGTAATATGGGTGGTAGTGGACTCTTTCATTCAATGTTTGGTCTCTGCTCCAGTTTTTGAGTCAGAGCTCCTCTCCCCTTATAGACAGGGGTGTGAGGAGAATGCTTTAACATTGAGTCTTTGACCTCCTGGTCCTGACAGACCTCCTAAAAATCTTCATAATTTCCTGGGTAATGTTTTCTAGAGCATTTTTGTTCTAATTTTTTTTTTCTTTTTTTGAGCTAGAGCTTCAAGCTGTCACCCTGGATAGAGTGCTGCAGCATCACAGCTCACAGCAACCTCTAATTCCTGGGCTCAAGCGAGTCTCCTGCCTCAGCCTCCCAAGTAGCTGGGACCACAGGCGCCCGCCACAACGCCTGGCCATTTTTTGGTTGCAGCCGTCATTGTTGTTTGGTGGGCCAGGGCTGGATTCGAATCCACCAGCTCAGGTGCACATGGCTGGCGCCTTAGCCTGTTGAGCCACAGGCACCGAGCCTAGTGAGGAACTCTTGATGGGTTCATGGATAGCCTGAGGATGGGGCTGGTTGCCAACCATGTGATTAGAGGATGGGATGTTTTAAACCACCCCTGCCCCAACCTCTGGGGTGAAGAAAGGGGAAGAAGATTGAGCTAATCACTGATAGCCAATGATGTGATCAATCTGCCTATGCAAGGAAGCCTCTGTAAATACCAGAAGGACAGGGTTTGGAAGAGCCTCTAGGTAGCTAACCAGGTACAGCTTCTTGGAGGGTAACTCGCCTGGAGAAGGAAGGAAGCTCTCTGCACCTCTTTTCACATTGCATCTCTTTCATCTGGTTGTTCATCTGCATCCCTTGTAATATCCTTTATAATAAATGGGTAAAAGTAACTAAAGTATTTCCCTGAGTTCTATGAGCTAGCTGCTCTAACAAATTAACCAAACCCAAGGAGAGGGTTGTTAAGAAATCCAATATGTAGGCGGTTAGTCAGAAATACAGAAACAACCAACTACCTGTGAGTGGTGTCTAAAAGTGGGGGAAGTCTTGTGGGATTGAGCCTTCAACTTGAGGACCGCACACTATCTCTAGGTGGGTGGTGCTAGAATTGAACTGAATTAGAGGACATTCAGCTGGGGACAGCTCAAAAATCTGCCAAAGAAATGTGATATGGGGGAAAAGACTCACACAACTCGTAGCAGAAATGTTGAGTGACCATGTAAGAGAACAGGAAAATACACTGTGATATTTTTTCTTAATATTCTCACAGTAACATTATTTTAGATTGTGTGAACTATTTAAATGCAATATTTGGTAAGTTTCCTACTTCATGGAACTTAAAAGCGGTAAAGAGGAAAAAATTGGGGAGCTATATGGCTAATAAACACCAAATAATTAGAAAATAAGCAATCATTAACTATCTGATTCTAATTAAAAGTAGACTAGAAGTTCAAGAGTTATCCATGAAAATTAAAGTGTCTTGTAAGCATTTATGAAGTTAGGACTTGGGCAGTAATATGAGGGGTATGGATAGGAGGAATGGGAAACAAAGAAACGAACAACCAGTTACCATATTATAACCACAAGCCTAGTAAAAGGTAACAACAAGTCTAACAATACCATGGGATGTTGAGGCTGTGAAGCAAGAGGGACTCACATAAAATAAGTGCAATTACAAAGTAGTACAACTACTTTAAGAGTCAATTTGTCATCAACCAGTACAGTGAAGAAGCTTACACCCTAGCAATTCCATTCTTAAGTAAACTAAAGAGAAACTCTTGCTTTTTTTTTTTTTTTTATCTCCTTGATTATTTTATTTATTTTTTTGTTGTTGTTGAGACAGAGTCCCACCCTATGCTCTGAGCGGGGTGCAATGGCATCATAACTCACTGCAACCTCAGACTCAACTGGGCATCCCACTGCCTCAGCCTCCAGAAGCTGCTGGGATTATAGCCATTCACCATGGTGCCCAGCTGTTGTTTGTTTGTTTGTTTTAAATGAGTCAGGGTCTCACTCTCACTCAGACAGGTCCTTGAACTCCTGAACTCAAACAATTCACCCTCCTCAGCTTCCCACAGTGCTGGGATTACAGCTGTGAGCTACCGTGCCCGGCTTTGAGGTACAAGGTTAAGCATCACTGTGATAGGAAAAAAACTGAAAACAATCTAAATGTTCACTGGCAAGTGAGTGAATAAAGAGTGGAATTCATATGGCATAGTAAATAGTTACCTATTGCTATAACCGTAACTGCATATATCAGTATAAAATGACTCATAGAAACACAATGTTGAAGGAAAAAACAGGCATGGAAGAAGACACAGAGCATAACTCCTCACCCTGCAGCCTACAGGACCCAAGTTGATTTTGTGAAGACGTTTTTTGTTTATCTGGGGTGTTGGATATCACAAGAGTATGCACGAGACTTTCTGTTTTGCTAGTCAGCCTTCATAAGTGTTTGCACATGTAACATAGGGGCCAAACAACTCTTATTCTTCCAATGTGAGGCAGAGGAAAAAAAGCTTAGACAACTCTGATTTACATAAAGTTTTAAAAAGTAGGAAATGCATTAATAGGTTTCAAAGGAGTCACACAGGAATGTTAATTAGAAGAGAGAACTACAAAATTCTCAACTGTGGTTACCTGAGTGACAGAAGGCAATGGGACAAGGCAGAAGGACTGAGGAAGGAGATGCAGGGCCTTCCACGGTCCTGATAAGATTGCATTTCCTATGGTGAATTGTCATAGACAAGTGTTTATTTTCCTATTATTCTTTAATCCAAATATATATTACATATGGACATGTACATGTGTATTTGTATAAAGCACATGTACTCACATGTATGGTAATGTTATTTAATTTTTTAAAAAGAGAGAGAAGAGGAACTTCCACATGGGAGTATAAAAAGGAATGAATGTAACAAAAACATGAAAAGAAGACTTTAGCCTGTCATGTTTGGAGGGAAATAGGAAAATAAAGATTTTCTTAAGAGGGATATTAAATAATAGCTAATATCAGGAAAGTTCATACATTATATACACTTACTTGTTTTTTGGTTGCAGGGTATTTAATATCAAGAATTAATTCCTTTATTTCGGTTTCAACCAAATCTATAAAAAGAAAATTAATTGAAGTAAAATTTTCTATAAAAAGATAATTAATTGAAGTAAAATTTTCTCTAACAGTGAAATATTATTCTGAAAGAAAATGAACATATTTGTACTACTGGTCAGTCTAAAAGATGTTTGGGTTGTCACTTTATTGTTGTAACTTTTAGTATCCCCTAGATGGCACACTTTATCCTTACATTGCAATTCTAATAAAAGGTACAGGGGAATGCTTGTATCTCCCTTCATTATGAAAAGGAGTTTAAGATAGCTCATCAGTGCATTTAAGTATTGTAACTGTCCCATTCAGAATATTTTACTGATTTAAAAAATGACAGAATAGGCCAGGCGCTGTGGCTTACACCAGTAAGCCAGCACTCTGGGAAGCCAAGGTGGGTAGAATGTTTGCGCTCAAGAATTTGAGACCAGCCTGAGTAAGATCGTGTCTCTACTAAAAACAGAAACATTAGCCAGGTATGGTGGTGCACTCCTATAGTCCCAGCTAGTTAGGAGGCTGAGGCAAGAGGATTGCTTGAGCCCAAGAGTTCGAAGTTGCTGTGAGCTGTGATGATACCACAGCACTCTACCCAGGGGGTGACAGAGTGAGATTCTGTCTCAAAATAAAATAAAATAAAAAGACAGAACGATATACTTTACTATTTTTATTAAAGGATACCTACCAAGATTAGAAGATTTTGTTTTCAGTAAGGTTGTTAGTTTCTTCACTAAGTGCATATCCTTGGCTCTTTCACTCTTCTTATCACTAAAATAATAAATGTAACAAATTCTTATAGAATGTGAAACTGTTTTCCTTCTAATTCTGATACATTCCAACTTTCTTTTTCCCTTTATATGCTTCCTATTTAACTTTAAAGTTATCAGTCTGATGAAAAATGAAACAATATGATAAATACACAATAGCACACCAAACCAAGAAACTAGGAAAAGTTAGAGAAGAAGAATCAGCAGACACTCAATAAATCTTACCTCAGTGCTAAATGGAAAGGAACATTCACTGTTTTCACACTTCCAGACACTGGATCAACAAGACAGATCTGGTAAGTCTGTGGCTGCCAACTCTGACTGGTAACATTATTTAAGCCCATTATTTTATAGCCAGGATACAGCAGCCTAAGAAAATCACAAACCAATACGGTAAAAATATTAGGAAAAGGAGAAAATCCAAAAGGTCCTTTGTTATAGCTAGGGAACTTGATGTTATTATTAATTTGGGAGCATTAATAAGGCAGATCAATAGTGATACCAAGAACATAAATAAAGTTAAGACTCCACCGGCAGAGTCCTTTTAACTTTGTTAAAGGGCTCTATAAAATTAAATGAACACAATCAAACTTGTGTTTCAATGGCAAACGAAGCAGTCACCTCACTTATCACACTAGGGGAATCTGAAGGAACTTTCCTTTTGAGACTTCGCAGCATTATGTAAGAGACAAATGGTAGAACCAGGCTAAGGCAGGCACATTATGGCATTTTCAGTAATTTTTTGTTATTAAATACTTAATCCTTAATTATATACCAGGCACTTGCAGGAAAAACCATAATAAAGAATATTACAATTCTCAAACAACATGCAATTTAATAAAATCTAATCTAGTAAAAGCTTTATTTTAATAAAAGCATTCCTGTATTTCTTTTTGTAACCAGAAAAATGCCAGGATTTGCAGCTTACCTGCAATGCTTCCCCACATTAAAAGCTCCTACTCTAGGTCCCTGCTGTGTGCTCCACACTTCTAATATTCCTCTTCTTGGCGCATAGATCACAAGAAACTGAGCTACGCGACTTGGGCCCTGAGTATTTCCAAAAGGAGAAAAATCCACTTTTTCTGGTACCCTTTCATGGAGGTCCTCTACAATTTGAATCCATCCAGTTTGTGCACCTCGATACCCTTGGAGACAGAGGAAAAGGAAAGTTAGTTAATCGAGCTTTAATAGTAGCCTCCTGAAGTACTTTGAAAAATTTGGGTTGGGGAGGAGGAAGAAAAGCTTTAAAGTTTTTATCTTTTTATTACAAAAATGTCTTAAACAGAAAAGAATATAATAAGAAATCTATTGGCTCGGTGCCTGTGGCTCAAGGGGCTAAAGCACCAGCCACATACACCTGAGTTGGTGGGTTCGAATCCAGCCCAGGCCTGCCAAACAACAATGATGGCTGCAACCAAAAAACGGCCGGGCCTTGTGGCAGGCGCCTGTAGTCCCAGCTACTTGGGAGGCGGAGGCAGGAGACTCGCTTGAGCCCAGGAATTGGAGGTTGCTGTGAGCTGTGATGCCACAGAACTCTATCCAGGGTGACAGCTTGAGGCTCTGTCTGCTCTCATCAGTGTCGTCCCTCCGTGTCCGTGGTCTCGAGCCCGCGCTCCAGCTCCCCGGGCTCGCCGAGCACCCGGGCCAGGCGGGAATCCACCTGCAGGGCGGGCGGCGCGGTGCAGCACCCTCCCCTCCCCCGACTCCGTGCCTGAGCCTGGGTTTCCTTCTTGAAGACACCCTTAAC
>CAUYON010128625.1:0-12388 GCA_963573935.1 Arctocebus calabarensis
GTATAATCAGTAATAGGCAAAGGTAGAACAGCATCAGGTCAGAAGCACTTATTCAGTGATGCTAAAAGAAAACCATATTAGGATTTTTCTTGCTGTTTCCTAAATGATAACTTCAAACTTTCTTTTGGCTCACAAGTGTAGCTGGTCTGTGGTTGTCTGTCTTCATTGCCTGCCACCATAGAAGATTGAGGGTTCCAGGAGTTTACTTGTGAATAATGTATGCAGGAATCGACTCCTATAACTTTAACAGCTGCAGAAGAAGACAAGATAACAGGAAAGGGGACTTCTCAAGTTGGGGTTAGGGAAGGTGAATTAGAGGGGAGAGTTTTGATCATGACTAGATCTCCAGGAGGGATATTGCTTAACATCATTTCAGTGAACTTCTGTTTTCTCTGCTGAATGTATTTATCTTTGTTCATTGTTCATTCATTACGTGGCTTTTGTTTCTAGTCCTTATCTTAAACATTGTTATTGTTATTAAATTTTAAGCCTTTTAAATTCTGTGAAGGCAAAATGTGGAAACCTAATTAACACATGTATATGTAAAATAAAAAATAAAAAATGAATTTGCATTGTGACATAAAGAGGGGAGAATATGAAAATGATTTGGAGGCTTCCACACAAGAAACTGAAAAGTTGCTTAGCATGTTATCATGGCTGAGTATAATAAAAGCAACATATTTTTAAAGCAATGGTAAAGAGTTTATTTACCTAAGGCCAGGTCCTTAGACTTGCAGATGTTGCCAAGCATCTAAGGAGCAATATTGAATAGACCCTTACAAGTGAATTTCTGGAGCTCAGTTGAAAGTTGGGAGTTAGAAATATAAACTAATAAAACAGGGTTATCATTGACCATTGCTGCTATTTTTATTATTTCTTTGTGATATTTAAAGAATATTTCTTATTTCTAAAGATGAATGATCAGGTTGTTTTATAGTCTTTCATTTTCTAATAAATCAATTTCTGGTATATTTTTCTCAGATTATCATGTTGGCTGAATGCTATAGGTTATTATGTGTGACATTCTCATTGCCATTTTCTTTTTTTGATGTATGTACATATGTTGTAAATATTTACTTTGTACTAGAAATGCATGCATGTATTTCATTTGTACTAGAGAGTTACTTGGATTAGTCTTTTTCAATATCTGGGACTAAATACGTTGAGATACCATTTAAAAATCTTTGTGTATTTATATTAGTTTTCAGACAATGTACCCTACGTGAGTAGTTGTTTTCTTTGGCTATTTTTTGATGACTAATGTGATGGGGTATCAACAATTTAATTTCAGCCAACATAATAAATTTGGATGATTTATTAAAGCTTTCTTTGTGACCTGTATATGATTAGTCAAGTACTTAGTCTGTGGTATTTGCAAATAGTGTTCATGTGTCTTTCTTTATTGTAGTGTTTATGTACTTAAATATTCAAATATTTATATTATATAGATTCAAATTTAGTATATCAAAATGCTACCTAAGTACTATAGATTGAACACACATGTTTACTTCTTCTCTATTTAAACTCCCTAATGAAGAGTTTGATTTTATATTATTAACCCAGAAGAGGGGGTGTGTAGATACTGGAAAAGATGGTAGCTAATGAGAGATTTCAATTGGATGGCAGCAGGAAATAGTGAACGTTTGATAAAACCAAGTCACAAAACCACTTACACTGCAGAGCTAAGGACAGGCTCTAAAATCAAAAGCATGTCATATCTCTTGTGGCTGCCAGTTGGTTGGGGTGAGGAGGGAGGAACACTGCTCATATCGAAAAATCGGTTAAATGGATATATAAATAACTTGTCAGGTCCTGCATTCCCATTGCCACTCTGTGTAGGCAGAAAATTGTCTCTCCTCACTCTAAGAGTTTTACCTCAGTAGTCTTACCCTCTGGAGAGGTTGAACTGGAGGGCCTGGGGACTCAAGAACAGCAGGTTTAGTTTGTGGCAGTGTCTTATTGAAACTGACAGAATAAGTGAAAACCTAAATAAGAAAAAGTTATACCTCTACATTTTTTCTCCTTTGGGCTTCACGACTACTTGGCTGTTTCACTCAAGCACATGATATAGCAACTATGTTCTTAGAAGTTCTATTTTAAACAGCAAAGGCCATTCAGATATCACCAGAAACTTTGAGGAAAACATCTAAAATTTTGTTTAAAAGATATAAACTGATTTTTTATGTGTTTATGCTTTTGTTCCTGCTTGGTTTGTCAGGAGCCTCAAAACCCCTAGAAGAAAATTATGAACCCTTAAAATGTTTTTGTGTGAGTTTGTAAATTTAACTACTTTATGATACTACTTCTGGTTATCTGTCTTATGCTGTGTTATTATCTGATCGAGATCAGTAATACTGTGAAAAAGACAAATGAAATATTTTTCTGCTTTAAAATGAATGAACTTAACTCATTTAGATGAATCAGGTAGATGACTTCACTTTGAGTTTCTACTTGCAAATTATAAATACAATAAAATTAAAAAGATATGATATGCAAAATAAACATACAGCAAAAGAAGACAGCTTCTTATCAAACTACTCACTTGGTCTCACATGGAATGGAGGATTATGATAATTTAGAATCAAATTACCGAGGTGGGAATAATTTTCACATATGGATGTTAATAGGTACATAACAGTTATTTAAAAATTCATCTAGTTAAGGCACATTTGTTTTAAATTAAAAAATCTTATCCCAAATTTGTTTTCAAAATTTGATGTCATTATGAAGATGAATGTAGTCTATTTAAAAGAACATTTAAATATCCTACCATACTGCTTTGTAATGAATAAGATAATACAACATCTGTATCTTAGAACAAAACTTGTCTTATTTTAAAATAAATCTATGTTTTTGTAAAGGGGATATGATATGTATGCTTTTAAATTAATGAATTTTATTTTCTTGAAATAGTTTAAGGTTACAGAAAAATTGAGCTGAAAGCACAGTCTCCATAGAACCCTGAATCATCTCTTTCTTCTGTCTCCAGTTTCTTATATTATTCACATCTTGCATTAGTATTATACTTTTTTGTAATTGATGAGGCAATATCGATCTATTAATATTAACTAAAATTCATGGTTTTCATTAAGGTTCAATTTTGTGTCATAAATTCTATAGATTTTGACAAATGGATAATGGCGTCTATCTACCATTATAGTACAGTACAGAATAGCTTCACTGCCCCCAAGATCCCTGTTGCTATACCTAAATATCCATCCTTCCTTTTCATTAACCTTTGTCAATCTTTGATGTTTTCCCTATCTCCATAGTTTTGCCTTTTCTAGAGTATCATTTAGTTGGAATCAAACATTTTGCAGTCTTGTCAGATTGGCTTCTTTCACACAGTAATGCACATTTAAGGTTCCTCTGCATCATTCAGTGGTTTCAAGGCTCATTTTTTTTCAAGTTCTTAATTACACTACACTATGTAAATGTATAAATGTCTGTTCATCCATTCACTTACCAAAGGCCTCTATGTTGCTTCTGTTGGTTTTGGCAATTATGAATACAGGTGTGATGAACATCCATGTACACACACAAGTTTTCAACTTATTTGAGTAAATAGCAAGGAGCACAACTGATGAATCATATGGTAAGAGTGAGTTATGTAAGAAACTGCCAGACTGTCTTCTAAAGTATATGTACCATTTTACATTCCCGTCATCAATTAATGAGAGTTGTGATTGTTCTATGTCCTTGTCAGCATTTGCTGTTATCAGTGTTCTGGATTTTAGCCACTCTGACAGGCATAGAGGCCATAGAATGGTATCTAATTGTTGTGCTAATTCATAATTTCCTGACAATGTGATGTTGGAGAAACTTTAGTACGTTTATCTTTGTTAATGAAGTGTCCTATTAGGTCTTTTGCCCACCTTAAAATTTAATTCAAAATGTATAAGAAATGTCTAAACTATTTCTTTTCTTTTTTCCCTGAATTTTAAAAGGTTTTATTTGGGAATGAAAACTTGCAATTTGGGTCATACACACCAATCTATGGTCTTTGGTATGCTTGAATAACATAGGAAAGGTTAGAAAAGTTTTATTAAAAAATAGAAACATTTAGGTGTGATCCCACCACACTTGTGGTGCATCTTACAAGGGTACATGTGAAATTTACTAGGTGTAGAATATAAATGTCTTAACATAATAACTAAGAAAATTCCATGAAGGCTGTGTTAACTAGTTTGATGAAAACATTTCAAATTGTATATAAAAGCAGCACATTGTACCTCATGATTGCATTAATGTACACAGCTATAATTTAATTAAAAAATAGAAACATTTACATATTTTCTTCAAGAAAGTGCATTGGCACTAGTAAAGTTTTGGGAATCTATCAAGTTCTGATTATGACAGGGGTGAATAAAACTATTCTTAGAGGCCAGCAGTTTATTTCAGTAGCTTCTTCAGGTTATAGCAGGCAGTTCCAGAAGCAAAGCTCACAGAGAATTACATTTTGGGGACAATGTTACATGACCAAGGGCCTTTTTCCTTAACCTTTTTTTTTTTTAAATTTCAGATTAATATGGGGGAAAATGTGAATAGGTTGCATAGTTTGTTTTTATAAGGCTACAGTCTGGGCTGTACATAGCGTATGTGTACAATGTACCTGTTGGCTGGGAATTTTCCTGACCTCTTCTTCCTCCCTTCCCTTATTTGATTTTAATTGAATTTTCCCTTCATGTGAGCATGTAGTTGTGAATCTACTGATTGTAATTCACTACGAGTACATGTGGTACTTGTTTTTCCATTCTTGTGATATTTTGCTTAGGAGAATAATACCATGGAAATACAAGACATCATCACTGAATAACAAAAAATTTCTATGCTCTGAAATTTGAAAATATGAGGGAAATGGACAAATCCCTAGAAACACATCATCTCTCCAGACTCAACCAGGAAGAAATGGAAATCTTCAACAGACCAATATCAACCACAAAAATTGAAATAACAACATACAGGCTTCCAACAACAAAAAAATGTCCTGCACAAAATGATTTCATACCTACAAAACCTTCAAAGAAGAGCTTGTACTTGTACAATAGAATCTATTCCAAAACATTGATAAGGAAGGAGCTCTCCCTAACTCCTACTATGAAGCAAATATCACTTTGATACCAAAATCAGGAAGGGACACAATAAACAAGAAAACTATAGACCACTATCATTAATGAACACTGACACAGAAATACTCGATGAAATCTTAGCAAACAGAATTCAGCTACATATGAGAAAAATAACTCATCATGGCCAGGTGCACTTCATCCTAGGGACTCAAGGCTGGTTCAACATAATCAAATATATAAAGATAATGCAACACATACGCAGGAGTAAAAACAAAGGCCATATGATTTTCTTAATAAAGGCAGAAAAACATTTGACAAAATTCAGTGTGCTTTTGATGTGAACACTTAAGGAAATGGGCATATATGGGACATTCCTTAAACTGTTAGATGCCATCTACAACAAACCCATAGACAACCAAACAAGGGTGTCTTAGAACTACTTCAAGTACAGAAGTTGTGTCAGTAGATTTTGGTTTTAAAAGAATCACTTTAGATACTGGATGAATGAAAGATAAAGATAGGTAAAAGCAAGAGCAAGGAGATCAGTTAGTAAGTTACTGCAAAAATGTGGATGAACAATTAATGGAGTCTTGGACTATTGTGGTGGCACCAGAAAGGAGAGATGCCTGGATTTGGCATACATTTGTTATTGGGTTAGATATGAAATGGTGATTATTTTAACATTAGTTATTATAACAGACATGCTCCATTTTATCAGTGGCTGAAAAACTAAAGCTTTGCTTGCCACCGAACAGTAAAATATGGATGTCTTTGGCCTGTGTGTGTGTGTGGTACTTTATACACAAACTTTTAGGGAGATAGTCTTTGAATGACTCTACCAACATCATGTTGCTTCCACGGTTTCCTAGACACTAGGCATTAACATCCAGCTCATGGAGAAAAAAAGTATATTCACTTTTTTTTTAACTGTTGGGAACTCATTAAGTATACAAAGAACCGGGTTACACTTATTGAATTTGTTAGATAAAGTCCCTTTTATAATTATGTCACATTCCCAAAAGGTGTTACATGCCATGACCCCCTACCCTCTTCCCTTTTTCCCTCCCACTACATGCTCCTTCCCCCACCCCCCACTATGTACTAGGTCATTAACTGTTCTCATATCAGA
This sequence comes from Arctocebus calabarensis, assembly GCA_963573935.1. Lineage (NCBI taxonomy): Eukaryota > Metazoa > Chordata > Mammalia > Primates > Lorisidae > Arctocebus > Arctocebus calabarensis. Next base: position 6,199 of record CAUYON010128625.1, read on the forward strand.
ATTGAGTGCATAGGATTCTTGCTTCTCCATTTTTATGATGCTTTAGAAAGAATAATATGTTTGACTCCCATCCAGGTTAACACAAAGAACATAAACTCTCCATCTTTTTAAATGGCTGAATAGTATTCCATAGTACACATATACCACAGCTTATTAATCCATTCCTGGGTTGTTGAGCATTTAGGCTGTTTAAACATTTTGACAATTGTAAATTGAGCTGTGATAAACAGTCTAGTGCAAATGTGCTTATGATAAAAGAATTTTTTCTTCTGGGCAGATGCCCAGTAATGGGATTGCAGGATCAAATGGAAGCTCTAGCTTGAGTTCTTTGAGGGTTTTCCATACTTCCTCCTAAAAATTTTATTAGTTTGTAGTGCCACCATCAACAATGTAAAAGTGTTCCCTTCTCTCCACATCCACGCCCGCACCTGCAGTTTTGAGATTTTGTGATGTGGGACATTCTTATTGGGGTTAGATGATATCTCAGAGTGGTTTTGATTTGCCTTTCTCTAATAATTAGGGATGATGATCACTTTTTCATATGCTTGTTATCCATTCGTCTGTCTTCTTTAGAGAAAGTTCTATTAATTTCTCTTTCCCATTGATATAAGGGATTGTTGGTTGTTTTTATGTTGATTAATTTGAATTCTGTGTACATTCTAGTTATTGAGCTTTTCTCTGATTCATAATATGCAAACATCCTTTCTCATTGTGTAGGCCATCTATTTGCTTTGATTATTATCTCCTTAGCTGTACAGAAACTATTCAGTTTAATTAAGTCTCATTTGTTTATTTTTGTTGTTGTTGCAATTGCCACAGAAGTCTTCATCATAAAGTCCTTCCCCAGGCCAATATCTTCAAGTGTTTTCCCTACACTTACCTTGAGGATTTTTATTGTTTCACGCCTTAGACTTAGATATTTTATCCATCTTGAATCAATTTTTGTAAGTGGAGAAAGGTGTGGGTCCAAGTTTCAGTTTCTTATACGTTGATATCCTGTTCTCCAGCACCATTTATTGCACAGGGATTCTTTCCCCCAGTGTATTTTCTTGTTTGGTTTATAAAAGCTTAGGTGGCTATCAGATATTAGTTTCATCTCATGGTTTTCTATTCTGTTCTAGATGTCTATGTCTGTATATTTATGCCATTACCATGCTGTTTTGATTACTATGGCCTTCTTAATCACATTGTCCAAGAAATCAAACATATCACTTCTAGTCACTTTTCAAAGATCAAAACCAGCCACTATGTGGCAAGTTTTATGCAGGGGAAATGGGAAATATAGTTGTTCCTTGGGCAGCCACTTTCCTATAACAAGTCTGCTATGCAAAGCAAAAAACAAATCATTGGTGGAAAGTCAGCATTCTCTGTCATGTAAAATATGAGGACAAAAGAGAAGTTAAGTATGGTGTTAAAAGTTGAGGTCTGTCTAATGCATGATTGCCAATATACTGGATGAGTGAAGAACGCTAATGTTGCAAGTGTGAATTTGTTTTTACATGATTATTTGAAACATCTATTAGGCATTCAGGTTGATAGCCAAATAATGAGTTAAGAGGAATGGTGCTACTTGAGTTGTATAATTAAGAGTAATTAGAATAGGGGATATAAAAGTTATAAGACTGTACATACTAACATATAACATGTATATGAAAAAGGAAAAAAGGTCCAAGGATTTTGTCATTATCAAATGTTTTCTTGCAAACCTAATTTTGCACACAGTAGAATTACGGCAAGAAGTTAAATGAAATAATCAGAACTAGAAAGAGCTGTATCAATCATTGTCCAATATCCTTTCTCAATTTCATGTAGAAATGATATGAGACTCAAATAAATGACTATAAACAAAGATTAGTTTCCTCAAGTAACTTATTAGTAGTGGAAATTTTAAATTTTGTTTTCTAGCAGGGTTTCAATATCCTAATTTTGATTCTATGGATAGTTTCTTTCTTTGTTGATAGTCAAGCTCAATAAAAGACACTTCTTAGCCCTAGAGAGCTGTTTTATTTTTAATTGACTCTGGGACTTTGAAAATTTGAAAGTCACTTTTTTTTTTTAAACTGCAATAGTTTAAGAAGAGATTGCAAAATAGTGTTTGTCAGAATTTTTTCCTTGCTTTGGAGGGATGGCATATAATCCCCATGTGAAGTTACAGAGACTACCTCTGGGACACACTTTTCTTGCTTCTTATATCAAGTACTTCAAAACAGGATATACTGCTTTCCATATCACATTAGAACTTTGTAAATGCTTATATATATTTGTCTCTCTTCTTGAATTTAATAGTCAAATTAAAACTAAAATTTAATAGAATCTTTTTCTAGATTTTATAGTTTTATAATTCATAAAACCATTATTAAAATTATTTTCAGAATGAAAGTAGTATTTTTAAAAAACATGGTTCTGTATTCAAATTACAAGATTCTATATAATCATGTGTTACTGTATATAAACTTTCCTCAAACATGGCATACTTACTGCAAGGTTTTCCACACTCACTCCTCAAGTAGTGGTGTTACCAGATCATGTTAATACTCGGTAAGTGACTTTGAATAGTGCAAACAGAAGGGCTAAAATTCTGATTGTTGAGATAGATCAGGGGACATTCTTCAGGTCTCTGAAGGATTTAATTAGTTACTAAAGTCATCCATAATTTATATGTCAGAAGGTAAAAAAAATGTTTTTGAAATAGCTAAATTTATCAATAGCGATTTGTATACAGGAACTTCAAAAAGTTTCAATTTTTTTTTGCACCCAAATAAGCTCACACTAACTTGTAATAACATGTCTGCATAAGTTCTAGTTTGCAGCACCAAGAAGGACAAAACATCATTTTGAAAAGCACCCCTATCAGAACAACATGAGTTCTACCCAAACTGAAGCAAGAACAAATGCCAATTTTATGGTAAATTTAGGGTTAAAGAATGGTGAAATCTGTTGTGTACATAAAAAGTTTATGTAGACAATGCCACCAAGAAATTAGCAGTTTACAAATGGGATGAGATAATTTGGAAGATAAAGTCCACAGTAGTAGACCGTTCATGTCAGTTTGTGAGGAAAAAATACAACTTGTTCATGCCCTAATTGAAAAGGACAGACAACTAGCAGAAACAACATTCAACCCCAGAGAAAGCTCGGTGGGTTCAGCTTTCACAATTCTGACTGAAAAACTGAAGTTGAACAAACTCTCCACTGGATGGGTACCAAAACCACTGTACCCAGATCAGCTGCAGATGACAGCAGAGATTTCAATGGAGATTTTAGATAAGTGGGATCAAGAGCCTGAAGCAGTACTTTGAAGAACTGTTCAGGAGATAAAATGTAGCTTTAACAGTATGTTCCTGAAGACTAGCACAGAAAGAGCAATGGTTACCAAGAGGTAGATGGGTTTCATCAAAGTATTGACTACCAGGTGGTGGAAGTGAATAGCAAAGGTCCTGGCAGCCATTTGGGGGGCTGATTAAGGCATTTCACTTGTTGAATTTCTGTAAAGACAAAGGCTGATCACATCTGCTTATTTTGAAAGTGTTTTTAGAAAATTAGCCAAAGTTTTAGCAGAAAAATGCCCAGGAAACCCTTGCCAGAGACTCCTTCTCTAGCATGACAATGCTCTTGTTTATTCCTGTCATTAAACAATGGCAACTGTGTGAGAAATTTGATGGAAAATCATTAACAAGCTTTAAATTGTCCATGCATAGGAAAGGGAAATGTTATTAATGATCTTAGTTATACTGTTTGAAAGGAAGATAAAATTTGAGAGACGAATGGTGGTTTATGTGGACAAAGCTTAAAAGGGGGGCAGAAATCAATATGTTCACTTGAAGAGTTTCACTTTTTAGTTTGTTTAACTTAAGAATGCTAGAAAACTTTTTTAGAAGATAAAAATACATGTTTTTATTTTAAATGTGCTAAAATGGTTACTTTTATCACTTTTTCTCAAATATAAATTATATATAAAAAATTATATATTTCTGATTAATCACACTTATATTTTACTCCTCTTTGCATGAAATAACTTAGAGAAGAATTTTATTTTATTTATTTATTTTTTTAATTGTTTTTTTAATTTAAATAATAGCTGTGTATATTAATGCAATCATGGGGTACAATGTGCTGGTTTTACATACAATTTGAAACGTTTTCATCAAACTGGTTAACACAGCCCTCGCCGCATTTTCTTAGTTATTGTGTTAAGACATTTACATTCTACACCTAGTAAATTTCACATGTACCCTTGCAAGATGCACCATAGGTGTGATCCCACCAATTACTTTCCCTCCACTCAACCTCCCCTCTCCCTTCCCTTCCTGCTCCCCTTTCCCCTTCTTCTTGAGCTATAATTGGGTTATAGCCTTCATATGAAAGCTATAAATTAGCTTCATAGTAGAGTTGAGTATATTGGATACTTTTTCTTCCATTCTTGAGATACTTTGCAAAGAATAATATGTTTCGGGATCCATCCATGTAAACATGTAAGAGGGAAATTCTCCATCATTCTTTAAAGCTCCATAATATTCTCCAGACAGGACATGCCAATGTATGTTCTTTTAAAAAATTATTATTACAAAATATTATGTGGGTATAAATGTTTTTGTTTATGGATCACTTTTGCTATGCTTGAGTCAGGGATATAAGTGTGTCCACTACACTGGTAGTGTGCATTATACCCATTCTGTAGGATTTTGTCAATTCTCTCTGCCCCCATCCACTTTATTTACACTAAGTTTTATTTCTCTCTGTGCACATGTGTGCTTCATCAGTTGGTTAGAATTTAGTAATGAGGATATGTGGTGGTTTTTCTAGTCTTTAGACACTTCACTTAGAATAATGCTCTCCAGTTTCACACAAAATGTTGCAAAAGGCATTAATTCATGCTTCTTTATGGCTGAGTAGTATTATGTAGCATACACATACCACTTTCTGTTAATCCATTCATGAATTGATGAGCACTTGGGTTGATTCCACATCTTTGCAATAGTGAATGGTGCTACAAAAAACATTCAAGTGTAAGCATCTTTTTAATAAAATGACTTCTTTTTCTTTGGATAAAATACCCAGTAGTGGGATTGCTGAATCAAATTGTAGGTCTACTTTTAATTCTTTGAGGACATTTCATTTGCAGTCCCACCAACAGTATAAGTATTCCTGTCTCTCTGCTTCCACACCAACATCTATTGTTTTTGACCTTTTTTAATAAAAGCCATTCTGGCTGGGGTAAGTTGATTTCTCACTGTGGTTATAATTTGCATTTTCCTAAAGATTAAGAAATCTTTAGGAAATCAGAGATTTTTAAAATATGTTTATTAGCCATTTGTCTTTCCTTTTATGAAAGGCTTCAGTTGATGTCTTTTGCTTACTTTTTAATTAAATTGTTTCACCTTTTCTTGCTGATTTCTTTGAGTTCTTTGTGTTATTAACCCTTTATCATATGTGTAACTTGTGAATGTTTTCTCCCATTCTGTATGTTGTCTATTTGCTCTGTTGATTATTTTCTTAGCTGTGGAGATGGTTTTTTAACTTTAATCAAGTCTCATTTATTTGTTTTTGTTGTTTCTGTGATTGCCATTAGGATTTTTTTTAACATGTATTTTATTATTCTTCGTTACATTATTCCCCCCACCCCCTAGTGGTAAGACAGAATTTATTTACAGAAAAGAATACAGAAAACACTAAAGCTCCTGGTAGAGGGAGAGAATTCTAGTGGGGAGAGAGAAGTTCTCTCCGTTTCTCTCCCCTTCTTTCCCCATCTCCTCCTTTAGGCCTTTAGTCTCAGGATATATATAGGTGTATGGGTTCCTTGGCCAGGAAATGAGTGAATACAGTTCCTTCCACCAGGGGCAAGGTGAATGAATGTATCAATGAATGGATACAGTCCATTCATGGAATTGAGGTCTAGGAAATTCACAAGAAATTGACCTAGGCATAGGAAATGGGGGTTCCACATTTAGTCCTGAGTGTAAAGTGAAGGAGACACCAAGACTCAGGTGTCTCCTCGGCAGTTGTCCGGCCTTTTTGGCTATTGGAGCCTCTGGTGGGGGTTGGAGGTCCCCCTCCTTGCCTGTCATCCAGCCCGCTGGCTCTTCAGCTGGCTGCCACACCACTGACACTGCCAAGGAGGAGGCGGCAGGTCCCCCAGCTCCGCTGAGCTGGCTAGGGCGCCAGATGTCCTGCATCAATTCTCCCTCTCCGA
>CAUYON010128627.1:0-10200 GCA_963573935.1 Arctocebus calabarensis
TTCAGTTTAATTAAGTCCTGCTTGTTTATTTTTGTCGTTGTTGTGATTGCCGCTGAAATCTTCTTCATAAAATCTTGTGATTATGAATTTCAAGTGCCTAGGACGGTGCCTGGCACAACATAGTCACATAATAGATGAGACGAGGAGGAGGAGATGATCATGATGATGGCGGTGGTGGCAGCTTACCTTCATTAGTTCTTACTCCATTGACGTTCAGGCAGCTTAGTCACAGAATCTAAGATTATAAGGGTTAGCTGGTGATTATTTACTCACCAAACATGTGAGCGTTTACCCTGTGCCCACCCTAGCTAGCACAGGATGCAGCAGGACTGCGTTTGGGGATCAGGACTCATATAGCTGAGGCCTGGGCCAGGAATTTCATGGAAAGGGGGAAACGTGTGGTCTTGGGGTCACTTGTAGCCCTCTAGATCTCAAAGTGTGGCCCTTCAACCAAATCCAAACTTCACAGAACAAATCACTTCACTGAAAGGATTTGTTCTGTAAAATTTGGAATTGGTCTAAAGGCCGCACTCAAGGATCCAGAAGGTTCCCCACCCCATCTTGGACCTTTCAGCACTAGCCTCAGGAGCTTGGGCTGCCCTTGACCTCTGTGGCCAGAACGCATGGATGGTCTGCTCAGCCCATCAACCAAGTCCTAAATTAGACCTGACGGTGTGATTTATTCTCTGGGATGGAGCTGGGAGGGCAGAGCCCCAGTGGGTGATTCCGAGGGAACGTTGTCAGCCTGAATTAACCCAGGCCCTTCATGCAGCCTTGCTGTTTCAGCTTCCTCCAGATAATAGGATTTTCCAGGGTGTTGCTGGCTTCTGAGCAGCCTCCTCCCCTGTCCCCAGGGACTGGGACTTGGCCATGACCCCTAAGGAGCTATGTTTGATGAGGGCTTCTGCTGAGGCAGGCCCTTTTTGGAGGTAGGGGAATCTCTGGGTCCTTTCATCTGCCCCAGCAGGAATTGAAAATGGCAATTCCCTGGGAGTACTTATTCCATTCCTCTCCCCACCACCCCTTTCACTGAGGTTCAGTACTGGCAGCTGGAGGCCACTGCCTGCTCTGTGCCTCCCAGCCTGTGATTGCAGCATCTCTGCTTCTAGCTGCCTTCGTTCATTTGCAGGAATGCCAGTGATGGGCAAATTTCTGCCGCAGTAACAAATTAGCCCTGAATCTTGGAGATTGGATACAACAAACATCCATTTCTTATTTGTCAGATGGGGGGGGAGGGGCGCTTGATCCAGGCTGATGGGGGTTCCTCTGTCCTGAAGTTCCCCAGGTGAAACCCACAGCCTCTAGGGACACCATAGGAGGAGACAAGAATGAGAAGTTTGCACAGAAGCACTAGAATGCCCAGAAGGAACAGGCACAAGTCTGCTCACACCTGGAGCCAGTCCGTGTTCCTGCCTAACTGCAGGGGGCTACAAGGAAATATGGGGGCAGCTGGTGTTTGGTGAGCAGTAAATTATCATGCCCACCATCAACAGGTATGGCATTTATTCATACTAAATGTACAGTACCTACTGTATGCCAGGCCTTCTCAGGGCTCTTGAAATATTACAAAAAGAAGTCCGTGCCTTCCTGGAGCTCACAGTTGAGTGGAGGAAACAGAGTGTAAGTAGTCACAGTAACAGCCGTGTAATTACATCCTCACCGAGCGCCCTGATGGAGGAACCCCGAGGGCTGTGAGAGCAGGTCTCAGGGCTCTGACATGTTTGGAGAGGTCAAGAGATGTCCGTCACAAGGACTGGTATTTGGGAGGAACCCTGAGAAATGAGCAGAGCTTCAGTGAGTTTGGGTAAGGACAGGGGACAGAGGTCCCAGTACAGGGAACAGCATCACTGGGGTCTGGACATGAGAAGGAACTGGACTCTGTGGAGGACCTGGAGGAAGGCAGGCCTGCATGACTGCAGGGAGGAGTGTATACGTGTAACACCTGCCTTTGGGAACTGTTAAAAGAATGAAACAAGCACAATCAGTCTTTCAGCAAATGCTGGGTTCCTGCTCTTTGGGAGGCAGTGTTTGGGCAATGAATGAGACAGACAAATGTCCCAGTTCCTACAGGGCTAGCTGGAAGTAGGAGACAGATGGTAAGCAGGAAAAACAAATAAGGATGATTTGGCAAAAAAACCCCTGGCAAAAAAACCCCTACCGACCTGGATATAGGGTAGAATTGAGAATATATAGTTTGGATGCTTTGGTCTCCCAGGTACAGAAACACCCCTCCCAAGCAGGCTTTAACAATCAGGAAATGGATGGACCCCCCAACTCCAAGTCTGAGGGATCTTTGTCCACTTTCTGGGCTGGTGACATAGCAGCTCATCAATGGCACAAGGGAATGAGGAATCCAGGTTTGTGCTGCCCACAACTGTGCTGTCTGTCTTGTTGCCTTCACCGTAAAGTAGGTCCCTTCCTTGGTCAGAGGAAGTGTGTGTGTGTGTCTGTCTGTCTATCTGCTTAGCATTCCTTCTTTGGAGCAGCCATGCCGTTGGCAAGCCCTGCCAACTCTTCCTCCAGACTAGTAGGAGTTTGGCAGGGAGTTAGGTAGTTAGGGATGCTGTGGACAGTCTCAGGGGTGGGAGCAGAAGTTTCTCCCAATTCAGCATGCCCCAAGGATCTTCTACTAACCTGCCTTGGTGGACAAGAATTATAGGGGCCAGTGTGAAAATGAGGAGAAGGGTGCCATAGTCTAGGCAGGAGATAAGGGAGACAGAACCAAGGTAGGGAGAGTAGAGGGTGGGGGGGGGGACAGGTTCTGGGTGCAGTTTGAAGATAGAGTATGACAGAAATGTGCTCCATGGACTTAGACTCTTGTCCTCAGTGGATGTTGGGGGAAGGGATAAGTGGTACTGTGACCCAGACATCTGGGGGCCCCCATACTACCCCATTTACTGAGTGCCTGGTATCTGGTCCAGGACTGCTGTGGCATCCCCATCCATCCACAAAATGGGGATAAATAGTATTATTGCCCTCAGAGGGCTTGTAAGGAATCCAAGTGATAATGCTGCAAAACACAGTACATGCTTAATAAATGTGAGCTGTGGTTAAAAGTAATACTTTGGTTGCAATTATTCTGACCTCATGGCCCTCACCATCCAGTGGGGGAGATGTCAGATAATCACTCAAATAGCCACATAATTTAACTGTGGTAATTAAACAAGGAAGAAAAAAGTGCAGAGTGCCTTGCGAAAGGATAACAGGCAGGAGGTGGGAGGTCTTATTCCAGGCTGGGGTGGGGGCAGAAATATCAGAGGAGGCTTTTCTAAAGAAGCACCTGGAGCCTTGACTTCAAGAATAAAGAGGGAGGAATTTGCCCACGGGAGGCTGGAGGCTGGGGTGTCTGGGGTGGGGAGAAGAGCCTAAGCAAAGGCCCTGGGGTGGGGAGAAGGTATTGGTGCACTGGGGGAGCTGAGAGCCCCGTGTGACCAGAGCAGGGGGAGGGAAGGAAGGTTTGTTTTTTTTTTTGAGACAGAGCCTCAAGCTGTCACCCTGGAGAAAGTGCTGTGGCATCACAGCTCACAGCAACCTCCAATTCCTGGGCTCAAGCAAGTCTCTTGCCTCCGCCTCCCAAGTAGCTGGGACTACAGGCGCCTGCCACAACGCTCGGCCATTTTTTGGTTGCAGCCGTCATTGTTGTTTGGCGGGCCTGGGCTGGATTTGAACCCGCCAGCTCAGGTGTACGTGGCTGGCGCCTTAGCCCCTTGAGCCACAAGCGCCGAGCCAGGGAAGGAAGTTTTGATCAGCAGGTCTGGTCATCCCCGGCCTGGTGAGCCATGGGAAGAGATTTGGACTTTCTTCCCACAGCCCCTGGGAGCCGTAGGAGGATTTTAAGGAACGAAGCAATAACAGTTTTCTTTTGTTTTTTTCACTCCTGTGTGCACTTTCAAGGCCTCATGTCCTGATTCCCTTCCTCCCCTAGGACAGTTTGTAGCAATTGCTACAAACCAGGGTCAGGGTCAGAGTCTCCAGCCCTCCCTGCCATGCAACACCTTGAAGCTCTGTGCTGTCATCTGGCCACCCAGCAGGATTGAAAGCAGCTTTCTATAAAGGAGGAGGTGCCCTGGTTCTAGACTCATCAATCCCTAGGAAAGAAACAGCTTACTGAAGTGGCCCACAAAACAGGTCACAACAGCCTGCCTCTTCCTCAGAAACACTCCAGGCCTCAATGACGCAGGAGCCCTTCCTCTCAGAGAACAGACCCCATCCTGCTCCCCACAAAGGTGGCCTCGTTTCCTCTCAGGCCTGGGGCTGCTGACAGCCCTCCCAGCCCATTTCCCATTTCTTTCATAAGTCACCAGCCAATGTGTTTCTTTCAGTTCCCTCTAATGGGCCGGCCCTGGGGAGAGGCAGAGAGGCCTAAGGAAGAGAATTTCTTGATTACCTTTGTCTCCCCAAAACCGCTCAGGAAATGACTCCTTTTGAGGCCCATCGCCTCTCCAGCCTGGTAATGGTGTTGGATTTTCATGAAGTGTAGAGGCCCCACACCCTGAGCAGCTCCTCTGGTCCCATGACCTGCCTAGGTGTCATCTGCCAAGTAGAGAGCCTTGCTGTCCCTTCTCTTGCTATAGTTATGCTTGGACCTGCTCAGAACAAGGTGGGCTTTTACTGTTCACTGAGGGGGCTTCCCTTCAAAGGATTTGAGTGCATTGTGTCTCAAGAAACCCCCATCATTGTAATTGTCACTTTTTAGCAGCTCCACCAAGTGGTTGAGAAGTTCTCATAGAGAACCTTGAACCAATGGGATTCCCCATCTACGCCTTGCTGCTAGAAGTGTCATGGGAATTATTTACTCACTCTTCCCCAAGACCCTATGAGGTAGGTACTCTGCAGTTTTACATGTAAGAATACTGAGGCACTTAGAAATCAGGTCACCTGCCCTAGCACACAGGTGGGAATTGGTGGGGCCAGGATTTGAACCTGACTTTGCAACACCTTGCTGTGCCTCCTGCCAGCTAACTCGACTCGTCTCACTCCCCGCTTCCCTTTTCATCACACCACCCTGTTTATTCTTTTCATAGCACTTATCACAATTGATTTGTTTACTTGCATATTGCCTGTCTCTACCCTTTAGACACACATGGTGTGTGTCTTACTTGTTGCTGTATCCTGAGCATCTAGAGTAGTGCCTGGCATAGAGGAGCTGCTTAATAAATATTTGTTGAATGAATGACTCGAATGAATGACAAAGATGTCTCACTGAGTGGATTTGTGTTATTTTTCCCTTCAGCCTCTATCCCTCCTTCCTTTTGCTTTACAAGAGAGGCAGGCCCAGTGAAATCACTTGTCCAGAGACACAGGGTGATCTGTGGGTAGAGCAGTGATTAAGCCTGGGGCAGGCAGACTCCAGCGTGTACGTTCCTTTGCTGTCCCCCTTGTCTCACTTGGCCTTTCCCTTTGTTGCGGAGGAGTGATGGTACACTGCAGCCTGCGAGGTCGCTTTGCTGAGGTCCTCGGGCCATGTACCATTTCAGAGATCCCAGCAGTAGCCCAGATCCAAAAGTCTGACCTTTGATTCAGGAACAGAGCAGCTGCAGGAGAGCCAGGCTGGGCTTTCAGGTCCTGTCTCTCATCTTTTGCTTCAGTCAGCTGGGGATTAGCCCCCTGCCATTATCAGGAGAAACAGAACCTGGAAACTGGCTGCAGCTTGGGTAAAGGATGATAGAAACAAAGGAACCTGCTGCTGTGTGTTTCCGGAGCCCTTGTGTGCAGAGATACAACTGATTGTTTCTGTAGCCCCTGGACAGATAGGACAGGCAACTTGAGACCCATGAACATTGTCCATACCTTAGCATTAATTGGCCCTTCCTATTCCTGCTTCTGATGCCCTATTTATTTCCCTTTTGCAGAGATTTTCTCGTTTAACAATCAACAAATAGCTGGCTAGTTTGTGGGCCTCAGTTAGGATGCCTTTATTAAATATTTAAAAGTAACAAAAAGCTTGGTACCATCTGGCCAAATAGTAAAGACACCCTGTTCTGGAAGCCCAGAGGTGGGTTGGCATTAACTGCCCAGGATCAGCAGTTCAACATGTCTGTCAAAGACTCAGGTTCTCAGCTTTAGCTTCCTCCTAAGGCCTCTAGAATTGCCTTTTGGTCCCAAAATGGTATCCAGTGATAACCCAGCTACTTGTTTTCTTGTCCACAGGCATCTGGAGAGAAAGAAAAGCCCCCTCCCCCTTGTGTTACAAATACTTCCCTTCAGTCTGCAGTTGGTCCAGCTTAGGTCACCTGTCCTCCTCCCCAACCAGGCCAATCAGATTTCCAGAGGAATGCCAGGCCCCGATTGCCTTTGACCAACTGGGGTTCATTCTCTAGGAGCTGAGAAGATGAAAGTGGGAATTGCGTAGACAATCAAATTTCCACCACCACAGGGAAAAGGCCTCCAAGCAAGGCCCACTGAGTTAGCAAATTATGCCAGGCCCAACAGATTTTGTGGCATTTGAGAACAAAGAAGTGTGGTTTTCTTTTGAGGAAGTATAATGACTGTGTCCAGTTTCTGCCTCCTGCTTTTTCCACCATCACTTAACCCCACAAAAAAAGGGGAGGGTGCAAGGAGAGGGTGGCTGCCAGAGACTGCTCAACTGATGTTGGAAAAAAACGCGTCTCCTGTGTTGTCACTGAGTAGGTTTTTGTTATTTTTTCCATCTTCATCCTCCACATGTATTTTACAAGGATAAGTACATGGCTACAGACACACTACAAACACTTTAGAGTAGAGGGAAGAATGGAAGGGTCCTTTATTTCAGGGTCCTACACTCACATTTCATCACCAGTGATAACACAGCCCAAAACATCATCTTGCCTCTCCAAAAGGTCTTGGCAAACTTTGACTCTCCTTTGCTTTTATTCATTGGTGAGCTCCTTCAGGACCATTTTGGCACACATCTTTCTTTTTTTTTTTTGTTCTTTTTGAGACAGAGTCTCAAGCTCTGTCGCCCTGGGTAGAGTGCTGTGGTGTTACAGCTCACATCAACCTCAAACTCTTGAGCGTAAGCGATTCTCTTGCCTCAGCCTCCCAAGTAGCTTGGACTACAGGTGCCCACCACAAAACTCAGGTATTTTTTGTTGTTGTTGTTTTGCAGTTGTCATTATTGTTTTAAGCTGACCTGGGCTGGGTTCGAACCTGCCAGCCTCTGGTATATGTGACTGGTGCCCTACCCACCGAGCTACGGCGCTGCCTATTGAAGTTCTTCAGCGAGGGACTCTTAGGTTGCCTTCTTTTCTTCTATCTCAAGTAGTGCTGCAGTGGGAACCTTGGCCAAGGCAGCTCTGCTTCGTTGGCCAGTACTTCTTCTGGTGTTGGAATCACTGGGTCTGTGGCTGTATTGTTTTGACTTTTTTTTTTTTTTTTGAGACAGAGTCTTACTCTGTCACCCTGGGTAGAGGCGCCTTGGCATCAAAGCTCATAGTAACCTCAAACTCCTAGGCTCAAGCAATCCTCTTGCCTCAGTCTCCAGAGTAGCTAGGACTACACATACTCACCCCAATACCTATCTAATTTTTCTGTTTTTAGTAGAGATGGGGTCTCGCTCTTTCACAGGATATTCTCAAACTCCTGAGCTCAAGTAATCCACCCACCGTGGCCTCCCAGAGTGCTAGGATTACAGGCCTGAGCCACCATGCCCGGCCTGCATGGTTTTAACTTAATGAACTGACAAATTGCTCTCAAAGAAGATTCTGCCACTATAATCTGGTGTATGCTTACCAATAAAATAGGGACTTGATTTCTTTTACTAGTCGTTTTGATTTATTTAGTAATGGAAAATTTCAAATATTTACAGAGGTCAAAAGAGCATCCACTGCCCACACGTGTCGACTTGTCACCAGATGCCACAATTAGCAACACATGGCCAATCTCGTTTTATCCACTCCTCTGCCTTTGGATTATTTCGAAGCAAATCTCACACATCATATCATTTTGTTTAAGGGGCTCTAAACTCCAGGTGCACGATGTACCTGTACATTATGGAAGAGAGGAAGATTTTGCATGAAACGACCCTGTGGTGCCCTCTCCTAGGTGTATCTTCTCCTTTGATTTTTAGGGGCCTCCATGACACAGATAAGGCTAGTGCATGAGTCAAGGAGACAGAATTAGCACTGGGTATTTTAGTCAGAGGGAATTCAATATAGAGAATTTGGTTAAATAAATGGTGAGCAATAGAGAAACCAAGAGAAGTAGAGGCAATCCCTAGACGAGCAACCAGACCTGAAAGGACACACAGGAGAGGCCCCCTTAGCAGAGCCAGGGCACCCCCTGCCCCTGGAGGGAGGATCACCCCCAACCCTGTGCTCAACACCTCCACCTTCCAGGCTTCTCCCACTGTACCCTGCTGGCTAAACCTAACCAGGAGTCCTTGGAAGTGTAGTTCCCTGTTTCAGAGCAGGATGGGAGGAAGGCTAGCCATGAATCGAAGAGGGAACTTACATAGATGAGAAAACCAGAAGGTTTATTGATTGATTGAGACAGCATCTCACTTGTCACCCTGGGTAGAGCTGTGGTGTTATAGCTCACAGCAACCTCAAACTCTTGAGCAGTCTTTTTGCCTCCGCCTCCCGAGTAGCTGGAACTATAGGCTCCTGCCATCATGCCCAGCTAGTTTTCCTATTTTTAGTAGAGACGGTGTCTTGCTCTTGCTTAGACTGGTCCCAGACTCCTGAGCTCAAGCAATCCACTTGCCTCAGCCTCCCAGAGTGCTAGGATTATAGGTGTGAGCCACCATGCCTGGTCAAACCAGAAGGTTTAAATGGCCTGTCAGGATTACATTGTTCAGTAATAAGCACTGACCCTGACACTGGGGTCCCTTAGTTTCCAGGGCAACCTGAGGTATCTCTTCAGGCACTGCCAGTCAGCTGCTGGTTGCTGCTGCATGGGACAGGCCTCTGTGGTTACAAAGTTCTTCCTTTTCTGGAGGAGCCTACCCTAAGTTTCCCTGGGCCATACTCAGAGCGGACACTGCCTCTTGTTCTTGATTATGAGACTGGGTCATTCCCTGAATTAAAAATCCTCCTGAGGACACCATGTGCTAGCACGCAGAGCCACTCTGCTTGATTGGAGAGTTCTGATCATGGAGTATTCTCAGAGCACACCTCTGCATAAGGTACCAGTGTCCTGGACCATGAGAGAGGCCTGAGGAACATCACACCACTGAGCAGTGCAAGCTGGCATTTAGTGGGCAGCTACATGCTCAGCTGGGTATTGGGCACGTGGAGATGGGAGTGGTGCTGTCTCCCTTCCAGAGCTGATGGCTGATTCTTGTAATAACCCTATGAGGTAGGTACTGCTATTAGCATCAGAGAGTTAAGTCATTTGCCCTAGGGCCACATATCTGGGGAGTGGTACCCCATGTCATCCATATAATTGTAGTAGTAACAGCAGCTAACACTTCATGGCAGTTGTCTGTCCCAGGCCCTGCCCTCAGAGTTTTACATATTAAGTCATTTTATCTTCATAGCAGCCCTATGAAGGGGATACTCTAGTAATTTCCATTTTGCAAATGAAGCATCTGAGGCACAGACATTAAGGGACTTGTCCAGGGTCACACAGCAGAGTCAAATTCACACCCAGGCACCGGAGTTTAAAATCCATGCTTATAGCTGCTGCACTATGTATGCTAAGTACAAGATAAGAAGAACATTTGCACCGGGTGCAGTGGCTCATGCCTGCAATCCTATTACTCTGGGAGGCCGTGGTGGGAGGAGTGCTTGAGCTCGCAAGTTCAAGACCAGCCTGAGCAAGAGCAACACCTAGACCTCATAATCTACTAACAGAAAATTGAAGAAATCAGCCGGGTATCATGGCAGGTGCCTGTAGTCCCAGGTGCTTATAGTCACAGCTACTCAGGAGGCTGAGGCAGGAGGACTGCTTGAACCCAAAAGTTTGAGGTTACTGTGAGTTAGGCTGACACCATGGTAGCACTCTAGCCTAGGCAACTGAGTGAGACTCTGTCTAAAAAAAAGAAAGAAAGAAAGAAATTTGCTTGCATGGTACTTAATGCTCTTTTTCAGATTTTATCTCACCACAGACTCATTAAAGTAGAGACAGATAATGGTCACCATTTGATAGAAAAGAAACCAATGAAAGGTAAAATTGAAAACATTCCACTCAGATCAGGAATCAGGCAAGGTTGCCCACTATCTCCACTGCTTTTTAATATTGTAATGGAAGTCTTAGCCATTGCAATTAGGCAAGAGAAGG
>CAUYON010128629.1:0-36022 GCA_963573935.1 Arctocebus calabarensis
CATATTAGTGTGTATTCCCACTAGTCGTGTAGAAGTGTTCCCTTTTCTCTACATCCAAGCCAACATGTCTGGTTTGGGGATTTTGTAATGTGAGGTAATCTTACTGGATTTTGGTGATATCTCGAAGTAGTTTTGATTTGCATTTCACTGATGATTAAGGATGATGAGCATTTTTTCATGTGTCTGCAGGCTTTGTGCCTGTCTTTTTCAGAGAAGTTTGTCTTCAAGTCTCTTGTCCACCCTGACATGGGATCACTTGTTCTTTTCTTTATAAGATAGATATCTGTGATATATATAATGTGAAAGTTTGCTTGAGGCAGTCTGATCTGGGAAAGAGATTCAAATTTAAAATTATTAAACCTTAAGTTTAAATCTTAAGCAAGCTGGGGGCAAAATCTCCAACCTAAACAGCAAAACCCGTCTTCTTGCCTCTGTGTTCTGTGTTCCATCTTTTACATCTCTTAGCAGTTCAAAAATACTTTTCGAGTCTTTACAGCTTCATGATCTAAGATGACCCTTTGGGCCAAACTTTCTTCATCTAAAAAGGAGAGGGTCATTCTCATTTGAGAACTTCTAAATCAACCCCTACTTTTCTCACCCATTATGTTCAGATCTATGCACATATTGATATCCATTCAATCTCAGGCTTCTTTTCTAATCACCTCCTAAAGTTATGCCTTAAATCAATGTTATTTTTTTCTCATACGTGTATGAACATCTAAAGCATCTCAGATGGCATGACATTTCTCAACCTGTAAAATTATCCAATTCATTAAAACAATTTGTGCCTTTTTATTGACAGAAAGCCATTTTACCTGCAAATAAGGATAACTGGATGCATTGCACAAGGGAAAGAAAGACAGCTTTTGTCACCTGGTCTTGCTGTTGAAAAATTAAACCAATGGTACATGATGAAATTAGATTACTCCCAGAAAAATATTATTTTCTCTGAAAACTGTTCACTAATTCCAAATTCTGTTGAATCACCACCTTCTCAAATGCATGTAAAGAAATGGATCAACAATTCCAATACCAAATGGGAAGTTAGAAATTTTGCAGTAATAAAATAGGTGACATGTTTGTGGTGATATTTATTTGTCAGGCTAAATAATAGACCCCAGAGATGTTCAGGACCTAATCCTTAGAATCTTGAACATTGCCTAATACGGAAAAAGGGATTTTGCAGATGTGATTAAGATAGAGATCTTGTGATGAGGAGATTATCCTGGATGATCCCAAACCAAGGAATGATGAGTAATGCTAAGAAAAGCCGGCAGCCTCTAGAAGCTGGAAAGGTCAAGGAATGAATTCTCCCCTGGAGGATCCAGAGGGAAACAAGTTTGAATTTAGCCCATAAAACTAATTTCAGTCTTCTGATCTGTAAGAGAATAAATTAGTGTTGCTTTAAGATGCTCAATTTGTGATAATTTGTTATAACTGAAATATAATAGTAAACTAATCACATTAAATTTAAGGTTTAATGTTTAATTAATAGTTTGATTTCAGGAAAAGGAGTGTCAAGTATCTTTAGGGCTAGAAGCAGCCATTTGGTTGAACATCGTTAGAACACCTTTAGTTGATACGCTTTGTAATGGCAATCTATTTCTGACACAGTGCAGGAGATGCTGGGGATGGTCACTAGCTCTTGGAAACAAGAATAGTAGGGGATGGAGATGTGAATGCAACTTAACTCAGGCTCCCATGACAAAAGACCATAGCCTGGGTGGTCTACACAACTTATTTTTTTCAGTTCTGGAGGCTGCAAAGTCAAGATCAAGGTTCTGGCCACTGTGGGTCCCTGGGAGGAGTCTCTTCTTGGCATATAGCAGCTACCATCTTAGCTTTCTGTGTGGTCATGTGACTTCTTTGTGTGGGGAGAGAGAGAGAAAGGTTGAGAGAGGGCCTCCTCACGGATGTCTCTTCTTATAGGAGCAGTAGTCCCCTCATGAGAGCCTTTACCTCATGATCTCATGTAATACTAATTATCTCCCAAGGGATTCGTCTTAAATACCATCATATTGGATGATAATGGCTGCAACATAAGAATTGAGGGACGGGCCTTAACATTTAGTCCATAACACTTTCCTCAAGTAATGTGGTAGTGTGAGGCTTTCAAAGGGCTATTCCTTTTTCCTGAAACTGGAAATCAGAGCCTATATCTCATGACTGGCCACTAACCACCTGTGAATTCTAATTTCAGAGAACTTCAAGATGTGGACCCAGCTCTCTTTCTTTAGGATGCTCACCGTTGCAGAAGAACCTGCACTTAATACTCTGTCTCTTCCCCGAGTCCAAGATTAATATAAAAGAAAGCTTGTGGGAAACCAGGAAGTCATCTTATAGGGAAGATAGATTTGTAACAGAGTGGCTATATTTTTGCCTTCTCTTCCTATGTATACATGAATATATAATGTATGTATGCATGGATATACACAAAGAAAATATAGCTTATTGTGTAATAATTCCTTGAATTGGTAGAGGATTTTTAAAACTTTTTTATGTTTTTAGAGATAATATCTCACTCTGTTGCCCAGATAACAATGGTGTCATCATAACTCACTGCAGCCTTAAACTTCTGTGCTCAAGTTATCCTCCCCTCTTAGCCTCCTAAGTAGCTGAGACTACAAGCATGTACCACCACACCTGATAATTTTTCTATTATTCACAGAGACAGTGTCTAGCTATGTTGTGCAAGTGGTTTCAAACTCCTGTCCTCCTCCAGTGATCCTCCTGCCTTGGCCTCCCAAAGTGTCAAATTTATAGGCCTGAGCCATAGCACCTGGCCGGGGTTTTGTTTTTTTCATCACAGTTATTAATTCATTTGATTCTTATAACAGATTGGTTTTATTGTGTGCATTTTTCAGATTAAGAAACTGAGATCATGCCATAGGAGCAAGGGACAATGTTTGCTTAGTTTTTTCTTCAAGGATGTTATCTCTTAGCTTGAAGCTGCACTGCCAATATGGTGGCCACTGGCCTCTATGATTATTTAAATTTAAATTAAAGATCATTAACACTAAACAAAAAGTTCAGTTTCTCATCTGTAATAGTCACATTTCAAATGCTCTGTGGGCACATGTGAATAGACCGACTGCCATATCAGTCAGAGCAGACAGAGAATCTCTGTCATAGTAGAAAGTTCTATTAGACAGCTCAGGCCGTGAAGTTACAGAAAATGTTTCCCATCCTGATCTTCATCAAAAATTAAACTTCCTTTCTGCTTTTTGAAAGTCTGAACTTCCTCCTGCCAACACTACTTCTGCATTTTCTGCATGAGAAAAAAGCTGGACAGCCATAGCATGCTTCTGATTCAAGGCTGGATTGAGATATTTGCTGCTGTCAGGTAACATGGCAGATGAATTTTTCACTGCCAGTGTCACCACTTGTAAGCAGAAGTATCTTGACAGAACCAGGCCTGTTTGGAGGATGATGAAGTTGAATTTGAGATTTATAGGATTCATAGAAACATCACTAAGGTGGTAACTTATCCAGTGATAAAGTAGATAATGGGAATGTTCTCTAAACAGTTATCTGATTGAGTCTTGGAATTAAACTAGTTTTCCAAGATAGTAGGTGTAATTAAGAGTGATTTTCAAACTCTGCTTCCCCTTCATTGTTTGGGTCAGGTTTTCAAAGGAATTGAGATTGAGGATATAAATATATATATTTTTTGTTTTTGTTTTTTTAATTCAGATTCTCTTTTTTTTATTTTTACATATACATGTGTTAATTAGGTTTCCACTTTTTGCCTTCACAGAATTTAAAAGGCTTAAAATTTAATAACAATAACAATGTTTAAGACAAGGACTAGGAACAATAATAATAAATGTTTGTTTTAAATGGCAATTATTACTTTAGCCAAATGGGATTCAGGGACACAGGGGCATAGGAAAAAGAAGAGTGTGCAATAAGCAACTTCATTCTTTAATAACTATTTATTAAGCCAACTATGAACCAGATATGATACTGATTGCTAGGAGGATAAAAAGAAGAATAAGATATAAAAGAAGCTTAAAAAGAAGTTCCTTTCCTTATGATTCTTAAAGGTAATTAGGGAGATTAAAATAATTATTCATGATAATAGCACCTATTTGTGGAGCACTATTCTACTCCACCAACTATGTTAAACACTTCCTATAGATTATTACATTCAAGGCTCCTCTAAATGCTAGGAGGTAACTAACCTGGAACCTGTCAAATCACAGATTAAATAGGGTTTAAGGAGATAGTGAGACTCCCAGCCTCTCCTTTGTCTAAAGGTGGAGACAGCAGGCCATAGGAACAGGTTTCCTTATTCAGAAGAAAGCCACTTATATGGCTATCCACCTTTATAAATGATGGTATTAAGAGCTATCTTTTGATTTGACTAATGTTGCCATTCCTTTAGGTCCTTAGTATGCAAAGCTGGTCCCAAGAGAGCTGATCCAATTTACATAAGAAGTTCAAAGTTCTTCTCAGGGGAAAAGAACAAATATTAGCCTCCACTCCCACACCTTCTTCCTTTATCTTCTCTCTGAGATTTAGAATTATGGGATAGACTGGTGGGTCCCAGCCAAGACTTTCTGGATGGTGAGCTAGGCCAGAGATAAGTATCTGTGTATGATTGGGTAAGGTGAAAGAGAAAAATTTCAACATTGTGCACAGTTGTTAATGGAAAGGTCAGGGTCACAATAGCCTTGCTTTGCTGCCCAGAGTCTCAGTTCCCTAGAGACAGGGAAAAGGAAATGAGTGCCGAGCTTTTAAAAAAAGTTCACATATTCACACACATATACACATATTATATACTGAACAATATGTGCATAGAGTCTCTGTGATAATTCAACACCAAAGCACTCTGTAGACTTTATTGAACCTGGTATTTTCCAGAGTTATTTAGTGAGGCACAAAGAGGGAAATACTGCACACAATATTTGTTCTGTACATCTTATGAATCAGTTTTCCATGGAATATTTGAGAAATGCTCTAGAGTTCTGTCCTATTGAAGGCCTTTCCCCACCTCAGCCCCCGATACATATGTATTAGTTTACACATGAAACAAATATAGTAGGAGAGCTAGTAATACTTTTTACATCTCAGAATCAAGATATATAATGACTTCAGCAGGACAGGTGGAACTATAACTGCCGATTTATATGCTGAAATTTGAAGGAGGGTAAATTATGAACAAAACCAAATCAGATAGGCTTAGCGCCTGTACCACAGTGCCTCGGTAGGCTGGTGGGTTTGAAATCGGCCTGGGTCAGCTAAACAGCAACGACAACTGCAAACCAAAAAATAGCTGGGCATTGTGGTGAGCACCTGTACTCCTAGATACTTGGGAGGCCGAGGCAAGAGAATTGCTGACTCAAGAGTTTGAAGTTGCTGTGAGCTGTGATGCCACAGCATTCCATCCAGGGCAACCTAGTGAGACTCTGTCTCAAAAAAAAAAAAATCAGATATACAAATTGTGGGTCTCAGAGATCTGTTTCAATAGTGTGAAGGTGGCCATGGAATTTTCAATGTTAAAAAGTTTAATATAAATATAAAACTGTGCCATGACTGGCCAAAAAAACCATGAAAACTTTGAAGAAGCAGCTTCAAAAGAAGCTGGCAGAAGTGCCCCCTGTGGAGCATGGGCTGCTGGAGCCCCACTGGGCTGGGCTCTCCTGACCTGTTGGATTCTTCTGTTGCGGGATGATTTTATGAGGGAAGTTGAAAACTGGAAGCAATTCCGCACACCGGGCTGCATTGATTGCAGTCAAGTTGGTTAAGATAGGAACCATTTTACTTGAATTCCCTTCATTGTATGGTTCTGAGTTAGCTGGCAAAGAGAGGTTCCTTCTGGAGGTTTGGGTGGTGGAAGTCAGGAGCAGCCATTGCTCTCGGAAGGCAGGGGTGGGTAGCTTGTTCTCTACTCCACAGCAGCTCTTTTTCCTGACTGGGGACCAGTGGTGGCTGGTTCTCTCCAGATGCTAGGACACTGACCTACCACTTTTCACACAGGTATTTCCACTGACTCGCCCTTTGAGATTCTCTTTTCAGCAGGTGGATGATTCTGGCATCTGAAATTGAGTTGACTCCTCTGGTTTCCCAAATGCTCTTTTCAGATCTTTACTCCTCAGTTTCTCCTGTAATTACGTAATTCTTCTATTAATGTCCTCATTCCAATAACTCATACCTGCTTCCCCAGTTGAGCCCTGGCTGATTTGGTCATGTAACAATACTATTGGTCATAACAAACCCTACTGAGTGCTTAGATAGATAGTATCATCGTTGTGTTTCTGAAGAGTGTTTATGCGTTGCCAGGCACCACTCTAAGATACTTGCCTGTAATAACTTATTTATTCCTCATGGCCTTATGAGGTAAATACTATTATTATTTTCATTTTATAAATGAGGAAATGGAAACAAAGAGAGGTTGTGAAATTTGCCATAGTTTCTGAAGTAAGTGAACACAGCACCAAGACTTAACCATGAATTCTGGTTCTGGAGTCTCTTCTCTTAACCCTTTTGGGGATGAGGCTAATCAGAGCAATAGGAGGAATCATGTCAGAAAATGAAATACTGAAAAGTAATGGGGATTTCTAGTTTAAAAAGTAATTCACAGTAAAGATTTTCACATATCTTGGGGAGGGTGACAAGGAAGAGAGTGTGAACTACTTCTTGATTCCTTTTCCTTTGAGAAAAATTAAAATTATTTGGTAAAAATTGAGAAGGTAAGTTTTAGTACTTTAAAAATACTCTAATTTATTAGAACTGTTCTGAAGTGAAATGCTCATCCAGGCTAATATAGTTCAAACAGAGATGGAATAGTCTTTTATCAGAAGGATGGTCTGTGACGTTGAGCTCTAGTATAAACTAACTTTTCTTTTATTCACTTAAGAAACACTTTTCAAGTACCAGACATTACACTTACATTGGACTCAGCAAAACAGACACGGTTCTGGGTAATGTTAATGGTGCAGAAAGGATAGAGAGATATTAAACAACACTGTAATATCATACACACACATACATACACAAAAGGATAATACAATTTGCTATATATACTCTGCAGGAAAAATATAGCATATAAAAGAGAACACGACCTGTCAGCAGCTTCAGGAAGACTTCTGTGATAAAGTTACACTTGGTCTGAATCTGCTGGATAAATGAGAGTTTTCTGGATGAATTGGTGGAGAGATGATGGTATCAGGCAATGGAAGAATCTATTCAAAGGCCCCAAGACAGGGAAAAAAGGTGGCATTTTAAAGGCCAGAAAAAAAGGCCAGAGGGATAAGATGCAGAGTGTCTGGGAGAAAAGGCAATAATTAATATAGGGCTAGGCAAGTACAAGAAGCAGACCATGTAGAATTGGGTGGGTTGGATTTTCAGCGTTTGCTTAAGGGGGCATTGGAGGATTTTAACAAGGAAGTTGACACTAGAATCATTATAGATTGCAAGTATCAATGGGGATGCAGTGGAAAGACAGGATAAGAGTGGAACAACAGAAGTTAAAAGAGTTACATATATTAATATTTCATTAATACATTAACTAATAAAAAACTAATATGTTAATAATTCAGCTAACAGGTGAGAGTAAACTAGGCTTGAATGTAGTTGGAGAGAGGATAATTTTTTAAAGGCAAACATAAAACTAAAGGATCTTCTTGAATATGGGGAGTAATAGAAAAGGAATGGCAAGGATGACTCCCAACACTCTGACTTGTGCGACTGGTGGGCCTAATATGCACTGAGGGAAGCACAGAGGAAGAGGACCGAGTTTGGTGGGAAGGAGAAAGGAAAACACAGAACACTTGGCAAGAATTTATGTGAACTGCTAGGTAGGCAAATGGCTAGTTGGGTTGCAACTAGGGAGAGGTGTGGACTTGAGATAAAATCTTAGAAGCTATTTGCATGTAAATGGATTTGGAAGCTAGAGAAGTAGATGAGAGCGTTTAGAGAAAGGGCACAATGTAAGAACAGAGATGAGCAAGGGGGAACTGTGATGATACAAAGGCTTCCCCTGGAAGATGTGCAGGCAAAGGAGCCTAAGAGTGGTTGGAATGGTAGGAGGAAGATCAGCATAGAGTGGTGTCTTGGAAGTCAAGACTGGAGAAATATTTCCAAACATTTAAGAGGAAAGTATGTGACGTCAAACATATCAAAGAACTTGTGGCTCTGAAATTCTGTGTTTTAGAAGATAATAGCACAGACGTTTCTGCTGTATGTTTCTATTCTAAATATCCCTCAGGACAATAAATGTAGATAGCTCTTTGTAAAGCTTGACATTTGTTTCATGTTTCCACAAATATTATTATCTTGGCCCTCACATGTATGAGGAACAGTGACGAATTTATCTGTCAGTTGTTTTCAAATAAGGAAATCGAGTGTTCAAATAAGGACTTTGAGTGTTTTGCCTAAGGTTATGTAAGTAGAAGAGATATTCTGATTTCTTGGCCAATATATTTCCATTCTCTTCCTATTTTTCTTTATAAACAGTCTAATATTCAATTTCAACCAGTCATTCTTGAAAGTATGAGAAATTCTAAATGATTGATATTATATCAATAAACTTGACTGTATGTATTTCTAAAGCTCACACCTTAACCAATCTTAAAGTTGTACAAGAGTGTGACTTGAAATAAATTTGAAAAAACATTATTATCTAAGATCAAGAAATTTACCTAGCTGTAAAATAATTACATTTTTCCTTAATCAATCATTGCTAATCAATCCAGTATTCTCATTCTCTTAATTTATTACCATGGGAACACGTACAAGATTGTTAGCTGTACAACCAAAGCTACAGTTGATACAGGGTGAGCTTCCCATTGATAAGGATTGCAATTGATGTAACCAAATGAAATTTTGGTATGGCACTAACTTGGTAACTAATTTTGCTAACATTATGGGTCAATAAAAAAGTAGGACAAAGTTTTCTTCTAGAAAAAAAGATGCTTGCTAACATTGACAATGAAAATGAATGCAACACATGTAAAAGTCAATAGTGGTTTAAAAAACAATTCTCTTGACTTTAGCCCTGATCTGTTAAGGGCACTGCAAGAAATTGCTTAGAAAAGTATTGAGGATAACAATTTAGTCAAGAGAATAAGTAACCACTTAAATGCTGTGCACGCTGTCTTAGAAGCCAACTCAGTTCATTAAAACAAAACAAAATAAAACATAAATGAGAAAGTTGCCATACTTTATTTCAGAAATTAGAGATTAAATAATGTTTTCAAATTTTACTTGTGTTCAATATTGTAGAGCAATTATCTGACACTAAAAAATGCTGTATTTTTCAAATCTCATATCTGATGTCTTGAAATTTAATTTTCATTACTTTTCCCTTGGTCTATGAAATAATCAAATGCTTCCCCTCCTTCCTTAGCTCTGATTAGGAAAGTCTTCTCTCCCTCTTCCCTCCTCTCCCAACTCCAACACACACAGCTCCTTGGAACATCCCTCTCCCACAGGTGACCTACCACCTCACCCATATCAGTGACTACTATCCTAGAAGTATACAAAGAGTATATTTTATTTTATAAGTATATAAAAGCATTTGTATTTTATTAAATGGCTTTAGGCTACATTTACTCCTCTGCGACTTTTTCCAAATTTATCATATTGATCAGTTTTTACAATCCCTATTTCATAAAGAATTTATGCAAAAAAAAAATTTCTTTTTTTTTATATAGAGTCTCACTCTGTTTCTCCAGCCTAGAGTGCCGTGGAGTCAGCCGAGCTCACAGCAACATCAAACTCCTGGGCTCAAGTGATTGCCCTCATTCTTGTTTAGGTTGATGTGACTACTGCACATGCCTTGGCCTCCCAGAGTGCCAGGATTATAGGCATGAGCTACTGGGTCTATGCAAATTTTGTTAAAAGCTTCTGAAAACTCTTGCACTTGAATGAATTCAATATAATTCTTATGTCATGCTTATGATCTCTGAGAACTTTCATGAACACAGTGACAGAAAGCCACAGAGTTCAAAGCTGATGTAAAGCTGGAGTCAGCAAACTTTTTCATGAAGGACCAGATAATAAATACTGTAGGGACATACAGTCTCAGTTACAACTACTTCACATTGCTATTGTAATACTAACACACTCATTGATAATACATAAATGAAAGGATGTTGCTGTCCTTCAATAAAACTTTATTTGTAAAAACAAATATGGGCTAGATTGGCCCATAGGCCACGGTTTGCAAACTTGAATATAAATTGTTGTTTTTCCTATTGTGGCCGTCCAAGATGCAGGAGACACACCTCCTCCTCGTCTCTCTCCTCTTCCTTCTCCCCTCATTCTCTTCCTTCGTTTTATTACTGGAGCCGCATTTATCTAGAAGGGCAGTTTCAGATCTAGTCGCTTTTTTTGTAGCTATGAAAGTCCTTCAGATTTTTCTTGGTGAATCATCTTTAAGACAAACTGTTTTCTTGCTAAAATTGATTGTTTCTCCAAGCCTCACTTCCTTAAAATATTTACCATTTGGCCCTCATAGAAAAACTTTTCTAAACACTGTTTCACATCTATGTTTGGAATAAGAACTGTTCTATTGCCACAAAGGAATGTCCCTGAGCTACCCCTTTATAGTGGCCCTCCCCCACCCCTACCCCATCCCTGTCCCTTCGCAACCACTAGTCTATTTTTGTGACTATTGTTTATAGCCTTTTTTTTTTTTCATTTTCATGCCCGCATCTTTTACCATGAGAACCTGGCACACAAGCATTTAATAACTATTTGCTGAATCAATGAATGGAAATGATGTTAATTGTTCTTTTGAAAAGGAACGTTTTAAAAATGGGATTTTTTTATTGATTAGCAAAGTTCTGATTGGTTGAAAATTATGGCAAGTTTGCAAAATAACTAAAATCACTTATACTAATGTTTAAAAACATAATGATTCTGAGAGTATAAATGAAGCCCACAGACAGTGAGTGTGATATGGTTAACACGGACCAATGACCCCTAGGAGGGTTGTTAATTGTGTTCCACAGGAAGTGCCCTGGCACTTCACAATGGGCAGTTTTTCAGCTTTCACCCGAATCAGGAAGTGAACATGACCAAAGGAGTTGAAAAGGTCCCACCCTTCACTGCGCCACAAGGGAGACTACTGGAGGCTGTCCTTGAGGCCTGGTGCTAGATCAAGTCTGCAAGCCACACTTGTTCACTGTTATTCCAGGCTCAAACCTTCAAGAAATCCTTTGAATAGTGATTTCTTAGAGGATGATTTGGATAAATCAATAAGTGAGGAGTATCCTGTATTTGTGTCCCATACAAACAGCCAAAGCTGCACAGAGAACCATTAGCTGAACCTAAATATTGCAAGAGTATAGAGGACTAGCCCAGTGGTCTTCAAGTTGGGCCAGACATCAAGATTTTTGTAAGGGTTGTGTAGGCATAGATTTAGGTGCTCCATTTTAGGCTGGACATGGTAGCTCACATCTGCCAGCAGTTTGGCAGGACCTGGAAGGAAGATCACTTGAGGCCAGGACTCAGAGACCACCCTAGTCAGCATGGTGATACTCCATTTCTTCAAAAAAATAAAAGAAAATTAGCTAGACGAGGTAGTATATGCCTACAGTCATAGCTACTCAGAAAGCTGAGACAGGAGGATTGCCTGAGCCCAGGAGTTCTAGGTTACAGTGAGCTATGAGCATGCCACTGCACTCTAGCCTAAGCAGCAAAGCAAGATCTTATCTCTTAAAAAAAAAAAAAGATGTTCAATTTTAGGCCTTCAACTCTTATATATATTCCTAAAATTACTGTAAATAATATTTGAGTCTGAGGTCACAACAGCTCTTCTCCCACTTGACAAAATAAAGGCATTTCTTCACATTCACCCCCAAATCCTTTCTGGTATATATAAATTTCAAGAGTGCCAAATAAAAAAAGAGGCTCCATTAATGATCATCAAGTCACCATAACTTATATATGACAGGACTTCCTATCATTTACATTGCTCTTAAAGGTGAATCCTGTTCTTGGACAATTTGTATTTTCATTTTCATTGGCGTATGTGAAATTCAGACACATGATAGAGTAAAGCAGTAATAGTGGTGATAAATTTCTTCAGTTCCACAACTATAAAGACTGGGTGGCTCTGAGGGAAGGTCTTATAATAGGAATTTATAATGGAAAATAAGAACCCTGAGATAATAAGTTAGAATGGAAAATATAGAACCCTGAGATAATCTTAAAAACATATTAAAATACAGGCTAGGCATGGTTGCTCATACTTGTAATCCCAGGTCTCTAGGAGGCTGAGGCAGGTGGATTGCTTGAGCTCAGGAGTTTGAGACCAGCCTGAACAAGATCCCATTATTCCTTAGCATTTCTAAGGAAAAGTTTGTCTACTGTGTTCTACTAAAAACAGAAAAACTAGTTGGGCATCATGGTGGTTCCTGTAGTCCCAGCTACTCTGGAGGAGGCAAAAGGATTCCCTGAGCCCAAGAGTTTGAGGTTGTTGTGAGCTATGATGATACTATGGTACTCTACCAAGGGCTACAAAGTGAGACTGCCTCAAAAAAAATGTATATATAAATACAAGTCCATTTTAGCTATTCTCTATACTTATCCTATGCCATATAATTTCTTAGCATAGAACAAAAAACATCTTCCAACAGCCAAAGCA
Source organism: Arctocebus calabarensis (assembly GCA_963573935.1). Lineage (NCBI taxonomy): Eukaryota > Metazoa > Chordata > Mammalia > Primates > Lorisidae > Arctocebus > Arctocebus calabarensis. The sequence continues at coordinate 12,599 of CAUYON010128629.1, forward strand.
GGATAGATTACGGTTATTGATTCTTTTGATTGTAATGGAAATACTTCTCAGTACTCCCAACATCTTCAACATACAGTGAGTTAAAACTTTAATGTGACTTTTTTTTAAGACTTGAGCTGATTACTTAATAGTAATAGCTATTTTATCAAAATGTATTTTGAAATGTTTATTTCTAATGCAATAAATCTTTATTTTATTGTATCTCATAAAATATTTAGCATTTTCATTTCCTATTAACAAAAAAATACTATGCTAGCCAGTTATCTAATTAATTTTTATGCCCTTTCATCAAGTACAGAAATAAAGTTTGATTGTAATGACTAATGAACAAATGGAGCTATTTCTGATCTTTGAAATTTTATTCTTATTTAATTACTCCTAAAGGCCACACATTAGAATATATTTACTAATACTATTTACAATGCCTTTTTATTATACTTTTTGATTTGCAGATAACACTATCAACATGTATGTCATATTCTCATTAGGTAGAAAATAAGGACTAGGATATGGATTTATTATCTTAAAAGCTTGTTATGGAATAGATGTATAAATTACATTAATTAATTAGATAGACAATAATTTAATCCTGTATAATTTTAGTGTATTTTATAAGATGTGGCCTATCATTTTTCCTGTGAATTTTATAAAACACAGTTCCTAAAGTGAATAAAAGTATGTTTATTGCAATAAAAAAATAGAATCAGACTTTTTCTGATAGAATAGATCTTATCTGACTGTTGGGTAAAAATGAGACTCGGCCTTCCTAACTAAATTATATGGCAGAGAATTCTCATAACCCAAGTAGGCTAAATCTGTAGCTGCAGGGTTTTGGTGAATATATATGTGAAACTTGTGATTAAATAGAAGTATTTCATCAAAAACTATTCCAATTGCAAAGGTATATTAAATTTAACAATATTTTGATTTTTCTCAATTCCTTCTGAAGTTAAGAACGATGGCTTTAAATTGCAGAGTAACAAGTATAATTAATAATAATTCTCTAACTTTGCACAAAGACTATATTTTCTGAAAATAGAAAGTGACTCAACTAAGTCATAATTTTTATTTTTTGCAATTCAAAAATATTTTGGTGGTTTCCTATAATTTACATCTGTACAATCTAAAAAGGATTCAGTGGATTGTCAGGTGACATACTATTAAGAAAAATAAGCCTTTGATGATAGACTATTGTTTGGATTTTGGCTTATAACCAAATAAAAGTTTAAAGAATCAAGTGATACTGCTTTTTAAAAGACGAATTTCTATCCCATGTGTTTATTTACAAGAACACAGTTTTTCAGTGTTTACATTTATAGAGGCAAAAGAATGGAAATGGAATTAGTGCTGACCCTTTTTTCAATTGGCAGCAAGCCATTTTCACTGATACATACCTGCACTAATTAAGAAAAAAAATCCAATTTATCTCCTCAGAGCACTGGTACTAAAATTTTGCTCCTTGTTTTTCAGTTACTTACCAAAATTTGTAATATATAAATGTTCAGATCAAGTGTTTACACCTCATTACAAGGACATCTCATTCCAGAAGCAATTTGATCATATTAAGACTTATGGTCACAGAAAATGAAAAACTTAAAGCAATTAAAAACTTTTATGTACATCTTTTATTACATGGTTTTCTGATAGGATGATTAATGAAAGACTTCCAATATTATATTTATATGAAATTATGTGTAGAAAGTGGAATGAAAGTTTGAACAACCCAAACAAGATGTAAGAGAATCATTACAATTTCTGAATGCTAAAATAAACCTTATTCGTGTGCTTTATTAAAAGGATGATTGAGGACAGCAGCCGCTGTCAGAGATCCTTCCAGAAGCAGAGAAAAATGGGAGGGGGGATGACATCACAGGTCTGAAAAGTCTTCATTTTATCCCTCCTTTCCATTAAAAGTATGGTGAGGCATAGAGTCCAGGTTGGAAGTCATTAGTCCTCAGTCTTTCTAAGGAAAAGTTGGTCTATTGTGTCCTAGTTTCCAATGTTGCTGTTAAAAGTCTCTCAAAGACATTTTGATTCCTGATTCTTCGTATCTGATCTATAATTTACCTCTTTGGAATCATGACCTATAGATTACCTCTTTCTTCTTACTTATTTTAATGTGACTAATAAAACATTTAAAAGTACGTGTGTGACTAGTGTTATATTTCTAATGGGTGGTTCCATGTTAGACCCTTTCCTTAGATGTCTGGTAAATTTTGTTTTTGTTTTCAAGCCATTTCAAATGGATTTTTTTCTTTCAAGCAAATGCTCTGATTAAGATATTCATTCTCCTTCCTTCCTAATAGCTCCTTCCATCACCTCCGTGGGAATGCGTCCCCCTCGCCTTGTCCTTCACTGTACCTTGCCTGTGTGTCTTCTCATCCTGCTCTGCATGTTCTCATCCATTCCTAGCCAGAGCAAAGACACGAATGATTCCTAAATCTCTAGCCATCCTGCCACTGCTCAGGTGGGCACTTACATATGGATAAAGGGCCAGGGCACCTCACTGCCTATTTCCTGGCCTGCCTCTATGTAGAAAGGACTAGTTCATCACTATCAACAGCAACTGCCGCCGTCAGGCACACTCTGACAAGATTATGCCTCACAATAGGACCATTCATGCCAGAAAAACCTCCACACTTGCTCGTACAGGCAGACTCCAGCCTGATGGACCCCACAGACAATCACAGTGTTACTCAAAGTCAGTCTTAAATAATTCCACGTGAAAGAGATCAACAGTCTAAGTCAGATAGATATGTATACCCCAATCTTACACAATTTACCGACATACGATTATATGGCAAGAAAAATTACCTTGTAGAAACAATGATCTTAATAATGGCGCTCTATACAACATCTGGCGCTTTGCCTAGTAAAGCGTGTGTGTACTATAAAAGCATTCTGAGCAAATCCCTTCAGAAAGAACCTGCATGTCCTATTAAGTCCTTCAAACCCAGCATGTCCAAAACTACATCTGTTACCTCCCCACCAAAGCCTACCATCTTCCTTTCTTAATTTATTTTCTAATGTTTATAACAAAATACCTGGAACTGAGTAATTTGTAACGAAAAGTAATTTCAGAGTTATGTAGGCTGAGAAGTCTGAGGCGAGGGGCTGCGTTTGGTAAGGGTCTTATTGCTGGTGGGGACTCTGAGGAGTCAGTGCCAGGGCAGCTCAGGGCATCACAGGGTGAGGGGCTGAGACTGCTAACACGGGAGCTCAGGTCTCTCTTCCTCTTCTCACAAAGCCCCCTGTTTTTTTTTTTTTTTTTGTGTGTGTGTGTGTGTGAGATGGACTTATTGAGATGTAATATATCATGAAATGAACCCTTTAAAGGGTACAATTCAGTAGCTTTTATTACCCTTTTATTCAGAGTGCTGTGCAACCATCATCACTAGCAAACATTTTCATCATCCTAGAAAGAAGCCCTGTACCGATTAGTAGTCACTCCCCATCCCACCTACCTCTGGAAACCACTAATCTACTTTCTGTCTCTGTGTATTCATCCATTCCTGACATTTCATATAAATGTGACGTGTTCCTTTGTTAAAGGACTTCTCTCTCTCTGCAGAATGTTTCCAAGGCTCATCCCTGCTGTGGCGTCTATCAGCACGTCCTTCCTTTTTATAGTAGAATAGTATTCCAGCATATGGACGTACCATGTTTTATTTACCTGTTCATTACTTGGTGGACACTAGGGTTGTTTCCATTGTTTGTCTATTATAAATAATTGACAGCGGTCAATATTCATGTACAAGTTTCTGTGAGAACACATTTCCACTACTCCTGGGCATAGACCTAGGAAAGCTTATATTTTCATAACGAGGAGCTAAAGAGCAGGCTGCACTTTGTGAACATGGCTGTGAAGCCTGTGGCATTCTCCCCAAGCTTTTTTGGAGGGGTTAGACAGACTGCATAGAAAACTTCTGTAGCATCACGCAAGGCCCAATGTGTCTGACGGCATTCTAGAAATTAACTGAGAAAAGAGGCGTGGGTTTTAAAACATTCAGGGTGTCCATATTCATCTATTCCTCCCATTTCTGTATTTTACCTTCTCTTTTAACTGCCTAGAATTCCCCAGTTCAAAAATCGTTTTGGTTTTTGCTCATCAGGGGGAGAGTAGGAAAGGGGCGATACTTGATTTACCAGAGCAGGGAAAGGATCAGGGCTCTTCTCTGGCTTTTGGCATCACTGTCACACCCAGTTTCAGAAATACTCGTGGCAGGGAGTTCCTGAGCCCTGGGTGGCTTCTGCAGAATCTATCCATTCTCCTTTGGGGCTTCCCCACCACCAACTTAGGATTCGGCTTTCTCCACTTTGCTTAATCTGCTCCAGATCCTGAAGTTTTCTGACTACTGTCTCCTCTCCCATTCTTTTTTTGGTTTTGTGCCAAAAAACATGTCTTTTGTGTATTTTGGAGGCCTTTGGGAGAGAGTGAAATTAAATGCCTATTCTCAGTTTTTACCTCAAAGACCCTGTTCCATGCAGTTCTCATGTATCATTTCAAAGGCTTCAGGGAGAGTCCTCTAACCTTTTCTCAAATTGGCAAACCAAATTATCCTTCAAGACTTCTGCACCTTATTGGGGAATCTGGACGATGGAAGATATAATTACCTGGGCCTATTTGACTGACTCCCCTATTAAATCGGAAGCTCCTTGAAAGCAGGAACTGAATTTCCTTTTTCTTGGTCCAAGTGAGTCCACGGTATGTGTCTGTCGACTATAATGTGTATACAAAGGTCTGACGTGGTGGTTTGGGGAGACGAGAGTTTTGAAAGAAGAGGCAGATGCCGAGATGGCTCACTTTCCACGCATGGTTTTTGTACATCCCACATTTGGGGTTGGCTTATAAAGAAGCTTCTCTATTTAAGAACTTTCAGCTTTTGTACTTTCTGAAGGCAAATGAGGAGCGACAACCAGAGCAATATAATACCTCCTTTGTCTACCAACAGTAGACGGTGACAGTCATCACATGCATGGTTTCCCCTTGGACTTACAAACAAGCAGAGTTAGAAAGCTGAGGAAGTCCCCAGGTTTAGGAACTTCCAGAACCTAACCTGTTCTTGAGCTCTGTGGTTTCTGTAAAACATGAGTTCCCAGAACGCTCCATCTTCCGTGAAGGCATGGTTAGAGGAAATGCCTGTAAAGTAACTCTGTGCCTTTCCTCTGCTCTTTGCTGTCTACAGCTGTGCTATTTCCTGACACCATTCCCCTTAGATCTCTGGGTTCACTGGAGATTCACTGTCACTAGGCGTCGGCTCAGTTGGTAGCAGCTGCCTGGCCCGCAGACCCTCCCTTGCCGCGGACGTTGCATGGCTATTTACCTTGTCTTGTTGCTTTTGCTGTCTGTGACTTTTCTTGCCTTCTCTTTTGTATCCAACCTTCTATGATGAACCGACCGTGTGATGGCATTGGGCGTGAACGTCGCTCTGCACCTGAATCATACCTTCTCGTGGCATGCCTGGATTTTGCCTGCTGACTCTTCTGCTTCCCGCTTGCTTTAGCTTCCAGGCTAGGTGTTTTTCCCAATATTCTTCCCAGTCTGTTGGAGTGAGCACTGAGTCCCCCTTCAGTCCAGCCTGACTTTCAGCCCTGCACTCCCCCATTCCACAGTCAGCCTTCCTCTCCCCTCCTATCAAACGCATTTCTTGTCCTCTGTTCAAAAGTTCACAAAGAGGAGTAATGCTGTGGCACTTCCCAGGAGCACGAGGGCATGCTCGAGTATTTCTTGAGTTGGAGTGGAGACAGACACAGGAATGCTGGGAGAATTGGAGAAAGGAGATGGGGCCAGACTACAGGCTGTACCGGAGCAGCAACGGGGTGTGAGCTGATGTTGTAGTTGAACTACCCTCTCCCAGCATCCCAGGGCTGCCTAAGTATGGAGGGCAGGAGAAACACAAAACCAACCCCCACAAAATCACTAAACTCTGGAACTTCGACACTAGGGTGCTCATGTGACTGGGAGACTTCCCTGTTTTTCACAAATAGTGGGATATGAGGCAGTAAGTATCTTTCCCCATCAGCTGGATGTGTGAGCAGCAGAGGTCGAAAGCAGATCAAGGACAATACATGGGCAGACTGACAGAGTTTTGGCAGTACAGAAGACACTGCAGATGACATTTGGGGATGGAGATTCACAGCCAGGCAGCTACAGAGCCCCAGGGGGCAAGAGCAGTGAGGGTAGACAGTTCAAGGCAACTGTAAGTAAGGGTGGAGTCTGTGCTTCTGGTACACAGCCTGAGGAGAGTGCCAGGAAGCTCTCCAAGCCCAAGGATCAGGAAATAAATCAGACAAGTAGCAAGCACTAAGCAGGAACATATGGACAGCAGGAATACGAGCAGGAGGAAACTTACATGGGAAATTACAGCTGCCCCTTGTGGGACTCTTAGCTGAATACAATATAGGGGGTGGGGGGTGTCCTGAGGGCTTGCCCCTTGGGAAGTAGGTTATATTCCAGGAGAGCCCAGGGATAAACCAGTATTGTAGTCTTAACCTACGATTCATATGCTATTAAGAGTTAAGGTTATACATACATTATCTGGGAAATAACATTACAGAGTGCCAAATGCTTTAAGGGAAATTTAATATTTATGACTCATTGTGGAGCCCCTAATCACTCGCCAGCTGACTTTCCTACTTATAACAAATACAATTGTACACAGCCATTTCCTTCCAATGTAAAAAGAAAACACATACACATACCTACACATGCACAGAAATGCCTCATTAAAAAGACTGGAGGGTAACAGGGTAGAAAGAGAAGAGTGTTTGAAAATTGAAAATGACAATTACAATTTCCCCCCAAGTGGCCCACATTTTTGAGTGTGCAGTCTATTTGCAGTGCTACTTTCATCTTCATTGTTCTGGGAATAGGGTCCCTTTGGCAAATTAAGTTATTGGAAAAAATAATAGTCTTGCATTTATATTGCAACTTATTTGTAGGGATTTGGAATACTTGTCTGTGGTTGTTGAGCTGCCTTCATTTCTGATAGGAATGAGTTTTCCACGTTTTCTGTGTGGGGAGCACAGAATCCCAATTTTTTTGTTAAGTGGATGAGTCTGAAACAGCTAGACCATTTGGACAGTCATCACAGCCCATAGATAGTTGCTGTCAATGAAATTTAGAGTTGGGAGGGGGGTGGGGGTTTACTGTACACAAATCAGCGAGCGAGAGCTAGTTCAGACTGTCAGCAAGGGAGGGTTAAGACGTCACCAAAAGCAATAAGCAAGGGAAGAAGAGGGAAATGAGATCTAAGAGGTCAACTTCAAGATGAGGAAGAGCAGATGTAGGGTGCGGTGCGGGACTGGGTTTGCAGAGCAGAGGCGGGAGGTTGAGATCAATGGAGTTAGTTATTTAAGTGAGTTATTTCATTTCTCTATCACAGCTTCCTAAATTTTTAAAACGAGGATGATGATAATGCTACTTCAAAGAGATTATATAAAGATTAAATGAATTAATTTTTTATAGGAGTCTTATTATTATTTGAAAGTGGCTTGTAATTAGTTATTCAAAGAAGAGAAATTAAGTGGACCAAACCTTGAGTTTTAAAAAAGAAACCATACTGATTTTTACCAGACTTATGTCTTAGTTAGCTCTGTATCTCTCTGTCCAGCAGGCTGCCTGAGATGCTGTAGCTGCTCACTAAATACTTCACGAGCGACCTGATGCCGTATCATGTCCTGGAACCTGGAACAGACACTTGCCTGGTGTGGCACATTCTGGCAGGCCCTTTAAGATGCTGGGTCTTAGGCAGCAGGTGGCTCATCCTGGAGTGAAGCTCTGCATTTGTATCAGGGGTCACTATAGAGTGGCATCCTAGCGAGTGGGACTCTCAGTCATCAGTGACTTTCCTGTCACAGTAGACTCACCACGTGACCATCCGTTTAGGGATGTCTTACTGAAGTTACTTTTAAAATAATTATACAAACTGTAATAATATACTAGTGGATTGTTATTAGTGATGTAACACTTTCCAGTCATTTCAAATCTATGCTTTATTAAATATATTAATAGTCTGTGTTCCCTTGGTAACTGTCAAAATGTTGGCTATCCTCTTTAGTAATATTGTCTGAGCATAACTAATTGATCATTCAATATCAATCATAATGTACTGAGGCCCCCCAGGATCATAAGGTTATGCAAAACTAAGATTTGGGGCTTTATGCCTCTAGCTCTTGGCATCATGTTTAGCACTTTAGTAAGGCACTGAAAAATGCTTGGGGAAAAGAACTGACGATTTCAGGAACTCAGGTCCGCTCAGTGAACAGTCCTGAAAAGTGTTCAGTCATTCAGTACGTATTTACTGAGTTCCTACTAGGTGTCAGGCACTCTCCTAGGACCTGGGAACAAAGGGAGGAATAAAACAAAAGCTGGTTCTGTGGAGGTTACATGTCACGAATGATTAAAATATAAACAAGATAATCTTAAATAATAATAAATACTATGATTAAAAATACAATAAGGTAGTAGGAGAGATATGAAATTGGGCAGTCATTACTGAAGATACTGTTAGGGATAGTTTTTAGGCTGAGACTTGAAATGATCAGAATGTTTCCAATAGGCACAGGTCTAACATGGGAATAATCTTGCTGTCATAGAAAAATACAGAGAAGTCTGTCAAGTGTGTGTGTGAGGACAGGAGGTCAGAGGGAGCAGGCCCCATTCTACGAGGCCCTTTCGCAAGTGGTTTGGATTTTCTATTTTATGTGTAAAGGGGTGATGGGTTTGTGTAGAGGAGTGATATGGCCTGCCGAGACCAATCTAGGAGTTCAGGACAGGATGTGCTGCAGTGGGGCAATTCTCCGAATCACAGAGACTAGCCAGGAGTGGAGTGCAGTGGTCCATGTGAGACAAATAATGACTTGGGCTCAGATGGCAGCAGCGGGCGTGGAGCAAACTGGATGCATTAAAGAGATGTTTTGCAGTTAAAGCCAATAAGACTTGGTGGGTTGAATATCAAGGGTGAGAGAAAGGGAGGAAAAAGAATGTCTCCTGAGTTTTAGCTTAAGCCGTTAGATGGTTTGTGGTACCATTTACTGGATTGGAGAAACCCTGTCTCCAAACAGGTTCAGGAGGGTTAGAAATCAATAATTCTCTTTGGGCATATTAAGTTCAAAATGTAATACTGTTTTCGTAGTTTCAATTTTGATCTCAGTGAGCTACATGGCAATTCACTGGAGAAGGCTTATCTATTAAATTTTTAGTGGAAAAAGTGATTATCGGAGAAATCAAAAGAAATGACTTAGATCTCAAAGAGGACAGGTAGGACAAGGACACCCTCCGTTCTAATGAGCCCTGTGGCTCCCACAGAGGAGGCTAAAACACAAATCCCAGCATTCTCTCTAGCTCACTGTGGCTCTCTCGAAATCATTCTATTCGGGAAAGGAAAAAAAAAAAAAAAAGCATAGAGACACACAAAATGTACTTACCACCATATTGAACATTCTTTTCCTGGAATCATCAATCCAAGTTGCAATCATTTCCCTGGTTTGCTGTATATGGAAATGAGAATTCTCAAGTAACATGAACAATGTGTATCTGTATCAGCACACAGGGCACCCTGAGCCTTAACACATTTCTTGATGTAGTTTGGTGTTCCTATATACTTTGCCAAATGGGGAAAATTTCTTAATCTTTGTATAAATATTTTTTTCCAAATGTTTTCCCCCCCCCCATCTCATATGGATTTTTTCCCCCTTGGAGGTTATATTCAGACTCAAACCTCTCAAGTTTGCCAAAATAGAAATATCAATTTCTGCAAAGTTGCCTACTGGGTAGAAAGAAGGCTGATATGCCCAGTAGAGAGATAGTTTTTAAAAAGTTATTGAATGGTAAAGAATTCAAATTTATTCTCTTAAACCTGGCAATTCTTCATATGTTATAGTTTAAATTTATTTCAGAATTATTTCATTTATTAACACAGTAGGCAGTTTAACAGACAGATGCCTGCTCCTGGTCACTTTGAATGCTCCATGATGATTTTATTAATAAATATATTAAGATGAACAAAGAATATGGGAGAAATATGACTTGGAACACTGTGGTCTAAATTTTTGTATTTTCCCCAAATTTATATATTGAAACTTAATCACTAATGTAGTAATATTGGGAGATGGGGCTTTGGGGAGGTAATGAGATCCTGAGGTTGGAGCTCTTGTGAATGGCATAGCATCCTTATAAAAGAGGTCCCTTCTACCATGTAAGAAACAGCAAGAAGATGTCATTCGTGAGAAAGTGGACCCTCACCAGATGTAGCATCTGCTGGCACCTTCACCTTGTTCTCTCGGGCTGCCAGATCTGTGAGAAATAAATTTCTGTTTTTGTTAATATGTTTCCCAGTTTAGGGTATTTTGTTACAGCCGCCTGCGTGGACTTAGACAGTGAGCCAACGCCAGCTCTTTTTCAATTCCGATAAAGAACAGAGAGTGGTGAGGGAGAATTATGGGGTGGGGAGGTTCTCTGAAGGTTTGCAATTGTTTGAAAAACACTAGAAAAAACTATAATCCAGGTAGTAGTATCTTTCCCCTCTTAATGGATGGCCCTGATATGTGGATCAGCTTATTTCCAACATGCAAAACAGGGAATCCTAGTCTTTATGTTGACAGTCTTTTAGGCTCAAGTTTGTCGTCTGGAAGATTCCATAGAAGGACCTCAAAATATTACCCAAATTTCTGCATGTTCTCAGCAGCTGGTCTGTGTCTTTGTATCATAAAGTCAGTTTGACTGAATAAAAAAAGCTACGGCTTAATTATTTTCCTTGAGTATCTTAAATGTATTACTCTTTAATCTTCTGATGTAAAGAGTCTGATGAGAATATGATTTTCTTTCCATTATTCATAAATGGTACTTTACCTTTGCCTTGGTGTCCAACGAATTTGCTTGTTTTCTCTGGGGTCTAATTTTATTAGAATATGAACTGGTGCTTGCCATTTGGGGTTGATGTTCTCTGGCATGCAGCGTGGCCACTCTGCAAGTAGCTGCAAGCCAGTTTCTATTTCAAGAACATTTTCTTCAATTGACTTAATTAAAAAATACATCAAAAATAAAAAATAAAAAATAATTTTAAGCATTTGTTCTGTCTTATTTCCTTAGATATCTTCTTTTGAAGTTGCTATTATAGTTCAGTTGAATTTTCTTTGCCTATCTTCTTGATGTGTTGTTTTCTTATTAAATATATATTTTTTCTCTTTGAGGCAGAGTCTCACTCTGTTGCCACAGCTGAGGTGCAGTAGTGTCATCATAGCTCACTGCGACCTCAAACTCCCAGACTCAAGCGATCTTCCTGCCTCAATCTCTCGAGGGGCTGGGAGGTTAGGCATATGCCACCATGCCCAGCTAATTTTATTTTTTAGTGGGGATAGGGTCTTGTTCTTGCTCATACTGATCTCAAACTCCTGACCTGAAGCAATCTTGCTTCAGTCTCAAAGAGTGCTAGGATTACAGACACGGACCACCGCACCTAGCCCTTATTTTTAATTTCTCAATTTAGTTTCTGTTTGACATATTTTATGCCTTTCCATACTTCTATTTATCTTAAGGTATTGGTTTCTTGTGTAAAACTTAATGTATACAAAATTAAATATTTTCCAATTTAATATACATTTATTAAATTATATTTCCTTTCACTTCTAATTCTTTCCTTACTTTTGCCAACTTCCTTTGAAAATATCCATTTTTTCTGATCACTTCGTTCTGAGTTTCTAGTTCTTATTTGTTTTGTTTTCTAAGGATTCTCCTTTTCTCTCTGTCTCTTTTCTGTCTCCCTCTTGCTTGATTCAAAATGTCAGGTTAGATTTTGTATGTTTTGTGAACATATTTTCTGGTGTGTTTTCTTTGTCTGTAGGTATGTTTTCCCCATCTTTATTTATTTATTTATTTATTTTTGCAGTTTTTGGCTTGGGTCGGGTTTGAACCTGCCACCTCCAGTATATGGGGCCAGAGCCCTACTCCTTTGAGCCACAGGCTCATTCACTTTTTTTCTTTATAATAACTTTTTATGGGATTTGTTCATGATCCTTTTGGGGGGGAGTCATTCATAAGTGAAATGTATTTTCTCTTCTTTTTTAAAACATTTATTCTTTAAAGACCAGGTCTTGTTTTATCACCCACACTGGAGTGCAATGGTGTAATCATAGCTCACTGAAGTCTCAAACGTCCAAACTCCTGGGCTCAGGAAATCCTCCTGTCTCAGCCTTCTGAGCAGATGTTTCATTGCGCCTGGCTAATTTTTTAATTTTTTTTGCAGAGATGGGTATCTCACTATGTTGCCCAGGCTGGTCTCAGATACCCAGCCTCAAGTAATCTTCCGGCCTCAGCCTCCTAATGTTCTGAATTTACAGGCCTGAGACATTATACCTGGCCCACTGTACTTGTCTTTTAGTTCATTTAGCATAATGCCCTTGAGGGTCATCCATGTTGTGGCATGCAATAGCATTTTCTTCTTTTATAAGGCTGAGTAATGTTCCACTGCACGTATACACCACATTTTATTTATCCATTCTTCTGTCCACAGACATTTGGTTTGCTTCCACCTCCTGGCTGTGGTGAATAGTGCTGCTGTGACCATGGGAATGCTAATATCTCTTCAAGATCTTGCTTTCAATTTTTTGGGTATATAACCAGAAGTGGGACTGTCCTATAATAGTCCTATTTTTAATTTTTTGAGAAAACATCATACTGTTTTCCATAATGATTAAACCATTTTACCATCCCACCAGACCTGCACAAGAGTTCCAATTTCAAAGTGGTACGTTCTTATCTTACATTGATTTGAATACTAATGATGTTGAATAATTATTCACATGTTTCTCATTCATTTTGATCTCTATTTTTTGAGGGTATCTGTTCTGGTCTATTGTCAATTTTTCCAATGGCTTGTCTGGAAGAGTTCTTCACATATTCTAGATAAGAGGTCTTATTGGTTAGATTTGTTCCAGCGTCTTCTGCTGCTCAATGGTTTCCTGACTGTGGACCACTAGACTTTCCCTTTGTCGTTGGGGGAGGGTCCAGAAGACTGGGTGTTCTGACAGGATTCCCATCCCATCACCTCCAGTCTCTTTCCACTCAGGCAGTAGGAACCGCGTGGTCGGTGCTGATTCTGATTGTCTTGTTTTGGCATGATGACTGTGGCAATGGCTACAGTGGGCTTTGGAGGGCAGTCTCTTATTTTCTTATTTCTTTAGTTCTTGGAAAGACAAAAGATGGTCCAGGGAAGCTTTCACAGCCCATGTCTCTAGAGTTTGTTCTTTGTTGCTTTCACAAAGGTCTTAATAACTGTGGCAGCAAATTTCCCTCTATTCTTTTCTCCTACTTTAATTCAGATTTTCTATTTTCTTCAACTCTGTTGTTTCTTTTCTGTTCAGTGTGACCTCTATGGCCAGTGAGTTCTGTTCAGGAGCAGGCAGCCTACTCTTCCTGATGGCTAAGCTTCTCAGCATCTGTTGTGATTCTGGATTCATCTCCTTTCAGAACTGTGGAAATACTGGTGGCTTTCCCACTGCTTTCCCCCAGCTGATGTTATCACATGTGCATTGCAGCTGCCTTGAATTGGTTTGATGACTTCTAGGGACATTTTGTTACTAAATTTTGTTAGGGACATTTTTCCTGGCCTTTGATTTTGTTATCTTAGTTACTTACTGCTGTCATTGTCACCCCTTAAAAAAATAAATTCACCTGCAGAGTTCTGAAATGAAAGAATTCACTACTTAAATTTACAGAACATGAGCATCTTCTAATGTTATCTTTCCTTATCTCTGCCACCAACCAAGCCTCTCTATGATACCCTGCTGCCCACATTTTGCTACACTCTAAAGAGAGTATACTAATATTCCATTTAAAAGGATGCTTTGGAAACCGAATGCTTAACATAGACCCCACACAGTTTCACTATATCCAGGGCTACATTTTTTTCTTACAGTTTATGTCAGCTCAAATAAAAAGTCAGTTGGAAATTTTCAGTTTATAATTAGTTTTTAACAGTCTTTGCTGGAACACAACTATAGTCGTGCAGAGCATAACAACATTTTGGTAAACAATGGACTGCATGTACAATGGCAGTCTCAGAAGGTTATAAGGGAGCTGAAAAGTTCCTACTGCCTAATGATTTGTGCTAAAATTGTCAATAGAGTAACCCCTGTACTGTGCACGTTTGTAGTCTAGAAACAACAGACTATGCCTTACAGCTTAGGTGCGGATGTGTATTTGAATATAAGATCTAGGTTTGTGTATATACCGTACACTCTAGGGTGTTTGCACAACAATGAAATTGCCTAAATATGTGTTTCTCAGAATGCATCCCTATTATTAAGTAACACATGACTATCCTTAATTATGCGATATTGATGGAATTTTCTCTTTTTATTTCTATTGTGTAACACAGACGACTGATTGAATTGCTCCTTACAATGTAATATACTATCAGTTCCCTCCAGTATATCAAGTACTGAAAAAGAATGCAAGTAATGTTGGGAAACAGACATGGACCAGTCATAATAATAGTCATGGTAACAATAATAATAAGATATTTAATAGTGACAGTATGTACTATCTACTCAGCACTTCTCTTGTGCCAGAACAAAGCAGAGAGAATTTTAAGATTGCCTCAAGATTCTGAGGAGACAGGGTCTTGTTATGTTTCCCAGGTTAGAGTCGAACTCTTGGTCTCAAGAGATTCTTTCACCTCAGCCTCTGAAAGTGCTGGAATTCCAGGCTTCTTAAGGCTCTTTATGGACATCTCATTCTCTAGCCTTTGGCTTTACTTTTACAGTCAACTTGCTATTTTCCCCAACTATTATCATTGCTTCAAGCAGATGCACTATTAAAGAATTGCCACCTATTTTTCTTTTCTTTAAAAAAAACCTAGGCAAAGGCTATTTTATTGTCCAACTGGCAGAGCTCTGATTCAGGTCAAATAAAAACAAGACGTGAAGGTGAGGTTTGCCAGGAAACTGTGAGGCAGGTTAAATGATGACACCTCTTTGGAAACAGGGTTTTGAAGGAGTTTCGACCTTTTCCTATTATCTCCAGTGGCTTCTAGGCTGCCGGGTTTCACTATGATTGTGAGACTCTTGGTTTTTAAGGCTCCTATGAAAATATGCAAGGGAGACTAGAAATTGGACAAATTAAATGCCACAAAACTTATAGTTTGTGTTGATATTTGGTTATTCTTCTTGAATAAACGCTTACCAAATTATTGTAACTCTTTGGTTATGGTCCAGAGTTCTGAAAAAATTGATTTTGATGACATTTTGCCCCCAGAATTTGCTTTATTTTTATAGAGGAGAGGATTTTCAGAGGATCTTTCTTATCCATTCCTACTGGCATCACTTCAGTACTTTCTGTTTGACAGATTTTATCTATGATTCAATTTAAAATATAATTGGAACACTGGACACAATTATTATCTGGTACAGTGAGGTAATTGGAGGATTGAGTTTGGGACAGAATAGAAATGGCAAGGACCAGAGGCTCAGAGGTACCTCAGAGACCATGGAGAAATACACAGTAAAGAAGTCCATGGCTTCTGGGGGTATAATCCTAGATGAAGAAAAGTATTATCAAATGTCCATTAAAAAATAAAACAAACACAAAACAAGAATGTACAGAACATATTTCTGTAAACAACTAATATGGCTCATGTAATCTTTGCAAAAATGTACAAAATATATAATGGCTTTTATGAGAGAAACTTGAAAACATACACAAAATTTATGAAAACATTATAATAAATCCCAATTCACTTTTACCCTATTTTAATAATTATCAACCTCTATCTTCCCTTCAAACTACTTTTTTCTTCTTAATTATTATAAAACAAATCCTAGATATCACATCCTTACATAATTTTTTTTTACCCTTTTGAGAACAGGGTCTCACTCTGTTACTGGATTAGAGTGCAGTGACATTATCATGGCCCACTGCAACGCCAAACTCCTGGGCTCAAGCAATCTTCTCATCTCAGCTTCCAGAGTAGCTGAGAGTACAGACAAGTGCCACCATGCCTAGTTAATTTTTCTATTTTTTGTAAGACTGAGTCTCCCTATGTTTCCCAGGTTGTCTTCAACTCCTGGCCTTAAGTGACCCACCTGCCTCAGTCCCCCAATGTTTTGTGTTAATAGGCACGAGCCACTATGTTAGGCCCAGACATCACCTTTTTTTTTTTTCTTTTTATATATCTAAATACTCTAAATAGGAAGAACATTAAAAAAGTTTCTCAAAATGAGGACATTAATACACACACACACACACAAAACAATCATTTAATTTTTTTTCAATTTTTTTTATTTCTCCTAAAAAGTACCAATAATTCTTACACCATGGCTTCTGAAAAACATTTGAATGGCTGCCAGGTAGAAGAAGGGTAAATGTAAGATTATAAATGCTTGAAATAAGTAAATTTTAGCACAGTATGACATAGTCATAGTTGTCCCAACATGGAATAGACTGCCCTAGGAGATACGGAAGTCTCTGACCCAGTTGTTTTTAAAGAGAAACAACAGTACAAGACCAGAGGTATGATGGAGGCTTTCCAACAGCAGAGGAATGGCTGTACTAGATGATTATATTTTCCTTTAATAAAATACTAAACTATTTTATTATTAAATATTTTTAAATATCTACAAAAGCAGACAGGATAGCAATACACCTCTATATATCTATTATTTAGTTTTTACCACATTAACTTTATAAATACATTTTTTCTTTCTCTTTGGAAAAGTATTCAAGGAAAATCTTAGACATGCAATTTGCAAATCTCAAAGATCATGTAATTTTATCCTAATATTTTTCGATCTGTATCTCTAAAATGGTTAGTTTTTTTTTTTTTTAACATACTGTCACTCTCCCCTGGGGGCAGAGGCTCCTGAGACCTGTGGAACTGGCTGTGACTGACTGAAGAAATATAAAGAAACAATGGCAAAGAAAGAGGCAAGAGATACAGAATAGAATTAAAGGTGGGAACTCAGGGGTCCTTTGCCCCCTGTGGGATTCTAGCAATGGCCCAGAGTGTTTGCTCCACTCTGCTTTTATTGAAGTCTATTTGCCCAGAGGGTAAGATGAGGGAGGGAACAAAGACACCAGCAGTTTCTCTGACTGAGCATATCAGCTCCTATTGTTATTATTGAAGGGTTTGACTAGCCTTGAGAAAAATGAAATGTGAGTCTTGTATTGGGAGAGCCTCCAGGTTGAGATCACAAACAGATTTCTAGGGAGGTGTTAAATCCACTAGTTCCCTGTGGAGTAAAAGCCACTGGCATTAATCTCCTCTAAGGAATTGGTGGAAGGGAGGAATTTTCTTCCCATTACCACCATAGAGGATTTTCCTCTGCTATAAGGGATATAAGCTCTTCTGCCCATATCTCAGAGCTTGAGCTACTCCCTTGATCTCTGCCCCAGGCAAGTGCAAATCTCCACAATGGGTATCTGCTTTGCCTGTTTACTAGGCAGTAGACAATCCAGTTAATGTATCTTTCTAGGTCTTTGCCATAGTCTCTTCTATGGTCATTTCTCCTCAGAGTGCTCACAGACCCGGCAGGTATATTTGTAAGCTGTATCCCCAACAGGCTAGAATTTAAAAAAGGCAGGACGCTTGTTAGCAATGGCTAGATTACGTGTAAACTAGCTGATTTTTGTTTGTTCTGACTCACTCAGCTTACTTTCTAATTTTCCTCTTTTTCTGGGAGTGCTTTCCCTTGCCATGAATGGGGTCTTTGATCCCCATTCTTCCTGGAACATACATGATTTTTAAAAGTTACTTTATTGGAGAGACTGGGAGTCCATCATAGGTGCTGTAGAAAATGAGAAGTTACAAGGAAAGTGAAGGGCCAATCCATTTTGAGTGAGTTCAGGATAAAAATAGGTTGAGGAGGGCCGATGAAATAAAAAAATTACAAAAAACATATAACAGTCTAAACAAATGTGGTTGAGGTTTATATTCACCATAAGGTCAGCACATCAAGATGGAAAATGCCTTCAAGCTTTTTCAACTCCTTTGCATATTCTCGAAGTATTATCTCAAAAGACTTACCCATGTTTTATTACACTTTAAACCCACTTCAGCTTAGCTATAAATTTTAATGCTTCACAAATAAACAGTACAAAGTTCCAGATAAAATTTTATCTTTGTTAATATTTAGAGTGGAGTTCAAATTTCCACTTACTGTAGAAAGAATTTTATAAAAACACTGTTTTTGACCATTGAAAAAGAGATCCAGGAGACTCACAGACTCAAGTTGTGTTTTTCTGATGATCATGGCTCTGGCTTCTTTCAAGTCACCTGTCTGTGCACAGAGGCCTTCTTCAGGCTGGGCCAGTGTTGATCTTGGGAACTTCTTCCTCACATTTAATGATTTTGGGGAGACCAAAGGACTTGAATTTTTTGCAGAGAATAGGTGGCAAAAAAATATTGCTGCTATTAATATGGAAAAAATATTATATCTAATGTTTGTGAGGCTGTTAAATATCTACCTTCTCTGAAAACAGCCCCCTAATTCCCCATAGAAGTGAAGCTCACATATAGTGT
Source organism: Arctocebus calabarensis (assembly GCA_963573935.1). Taxonomy (NCBI): domain Eukaryota; kingdom Metazoa; phylum Chordata; class Mammalia; order Primates; family Lorisidae; genus Arctocebus; species Arctocebus calabarensis. The sequence continues at coordinate 31,117 of CAUYON010128629.1, forward strand.
CACAATTCTATCCTCCAAACTATTTCCATACATTGATCATGTTTATTAGATCACTTGGGGATATCTCACTTGAGCTGAGCAGGGAGGTATCACTCCCAGTAGCTTGGAGCTGGGATTCAGAGGTAACCCATTAATTTCTGCTTGTGAATACGACTGAGTGAATGTAGATGAGAGAGATAGGTCTGTCAGTTGCTCTGTGCAAGGAGAAAGTGAAGAGAACACAGAAAAGATACACTAAGGCACAGATGCAGAGAAGAGAAACAGAGAAAAATGGGCTGGTTCCTGCTAAATTTTCCATTTCTGGCTGCAGTTACTTGATTGGTTTGGTTTCTCTTGGATTCTACCAGAGAAGCTGGTAACTTTCCTATAAAGGCATTTTTTTTCCTCAAGTAAACTTGAGTTGCTATCAATTACTTGTATAAAAGGAATCTTCACTAAGTCAGTTTGTCTATACTTTAGACAAGAAGATGGAATAACTCCAAGTGCCATGTATACAGCATGAACAGTCAATTTCAAATGGTTTTTATTTCACCAGCAAAACCCACTAATCTTTTCTTATTTATGTGTTGTCAATAAAAGCTCTTACATCCATTCCTCTGAGATGAAAGTCTCAATGTTGTCAGTAAAATCAGTGGGAAGTGGGAGGTTGATCCAACCTCCTTCGCTCTATGATGATGTGAAATGATATCAGTTCAAAAGGACATCCCCAACAGGGCATTACCAAATTAGTCTTTTTAAGATAAAAGGGGCTTATTAAGGTGCCAAGTCTGATAAAGCAAGATGAAACTTGGTGACAGAATGATGGACAGATCTCTTTATATGTGAACTGGTAGTCAGTTTTTCTCATGCAAAGAGAGATTTCTTTTTTTTTTATCTTTCTGTTTGTTTACATGGGAGCATTTTATCCCAATGGATGAACACTGACTGAGAACTCAAATCAAACCTATAATTCTGAAGCTCACAAGAGCTGGGAGGGACAAAACTGATTATGTTCTAGGGGAGCAGTGTTTTCTCCTTTATTTCAGTATTAATGTTAGTATTGCTTTATAGTTTTTATTTTTTTAATTTAATTCTTTATTAAATCATAACTATATACATTTATGCATTTATGGGGTACAATGTGATGATTTGATCTACAATGTGGAATGCTTAATTCAAGCTGATTAATATAACCATCAACTCATTTATTTTTTGTGGTAAGACATTTATAATTTACTCTTAGTTGTTTTGAAATGTACCCTTGCATTGAACACAACCGGCAAGATTCCACCAAATGTCCTCCCTCCTCCCTCTGCTCCCCTTTCCCTCCTCTCTCCTCTTTTTGCTGGACTATATTTGTGTTTTATCATTCATATGAATGTGTAAGTGATTATATATTGGTTTCATATATAGCATTGAGTACATTGGATACATTTACCCCATTCTTGGGATACCTTACTAAGATGAGTATGTTCCAACTCCATCTCAGGCAAATATAAAACATATAAAGTTCCATCTTTTTATGGCTGAAAAATATTTCATGGTGTACATATCCCATCATTTGTTAATCCATTCATGGGTTGATGGGCATTTGGGCTGCTTCCATGTTTTGTAGGGAGAACCTCTCTGGCAATTGAAGCAACACCAAAAATATATTACTGGGATTTGATCAAGCTAAAAAGCTTCTGCACAGCTAAGGGCACTACAAGTAAAGCAAGCAGACAGCTTTTGGAATGGGAGATTTGGGCAGGTTATGATTCTGACAAAGGTATGATGACTAGAATCTATGGAGAACTCAAATTAATCAATAAGAAAAGAACAAACAACTCCATGTCTTTGTGGGCAAGAGACTTGAACAGAAACTTCTCTGAAGGTGACAGGCTAATGGCCACCAAATACATGAAAAAATGATCATCATCTTTAATCATCAAGAAATGTAAATCAAAGCCACTTTGAGATCTCACCTAACTTGAGTAAGATTAGCCCACATCACAAAATTCCAAAATTACAGATGTTGGTGTGGATGTGGAGACAAAGGAACGCTTCTACAGTACTGGTTGGATTGCAAACTAATATAGCATTTTTGGAAAGAAGTATGGAGAATTCTCAAGAAACTAACAGCTGATATACTGCTTGATCCCACAATTCCATTACTTTGTGGTTTTTAAATTGCTTCTCTATTCTTTCAGTGGGAGAATTTTTGTTAAAATAGTAGTCTATGAAAAAAGTTGCTGGTTGCAGAAATAGATCATCTTTCAGGAAATCCTGAAAGGGAAACTAGATTTTACCTGGTTTTTGCAAGTTCTCTTTCTAAGGAGATGCTCAATTCCTTCCTTCACCAAAGCAGAGCAATTTCTTTACCCATGGAACATGCTCGTTTGCTTCTTTTTGAATTATACAGTAGCTGACATTTGTTGAACATTAGCTATCTTCAGATATTGTTATGTCTTACAGGCATCATCGCATTCAACTCTCATGATTGGTAGAATTGTTTTCGTTTTAATTATTATTTCCTTTCAATATGAGGGTATATACAATTAGGTTACATGGCTTGCATTTCTAAGGTTAAATCTAAGGTGTAGTTGTGTCCCTCACCCAGTAAGTGTGCATATGCCCTCACATTGTTCCCACTGGGAAGGAACTCACCAATGCCATCTTTCTCCCTCCCCTCTTTCTCCTCTCCATTTCTTGCATTTGAGTTTTTCTCTCATGTGATCACGTTATTGTTAATTTACAAGTTTCAAATTAGTATCGAGTACATGATGCTTGTTATTCCTTTCTTATAATATTTTACTTAGGAGAGTGTTCTCCAAATCCATTCAAACTGTAACAAAGCATACAAAATCTCTAATCGAAATACCAATTATATTTTTCACAGAAATAGAAAAACTGATCCTAAAATTGAAATGGAAAAATGAAAGTCCCAGAATAGAAAGCCATCCTGAGCAAAAAGCAACAAAACTGGAAAATTTCATTTCCTTTTTAATTGCTGAATAGTATTCCATGGTATACATATACCACAGTTTATTAATCCACTCATGTGTTGAAGGACACTTGGGTTGTTTCCACATCTTTGCAATTGTAATTGGGCTATAAACATTCAAGTGTGTTTGTCCTTATGGTAAAATGACTTCTTTTTTTTTTTGTTCTTTTGGGTAAATACCTAGTAATGGGATTGTAATATCAAATGTAAGTTCTAGTTTTAGTTCTTTGTGGGCTCTCCATACTTCTTTCCATAAAGGCTGTACTAATTTGCAGTCCAATGAATAGTGCAGGATTGTTCCCGTCTCTCTGTATCCATTCCAACATCTGTTGTATGGGAATCTTGTGGTGTGCACCATTCTCACTAAGGTTAGGTGATACCTCAAAGTGGTTTTGATTGGCATTTCTCTGATAATTGGAGATGACAAACATTTTTTCATGAATTTTTTATGGATTCATCCATCCCCATTACAAAAGTTTCTGTTAATGTCTCTTGCTTGGATTATAATAGGGTTGTTTGGTGGGTTTTTATTTGTGTGTTTGCTTGAGTTATTAGTAGATTGATTATTAGCCCTTTGTGAGATTCCTAGCATGTAAACTTCTTCTCAAGAAATTATAATCTCTGAAATGAGATTATCAGTGAGAAAACTGAAACACAGAGATCTTACGTAATACGACAAAAAAATCCCTCAGTGATACAGCTGAGCTTTGGACCCAGGCTATTGGCTTCCTAAATATTTGTTCAGAATCACTATGCTCAGATTCAATGTAATCCCCATCAAAATATTAGTGATATTTTTCACAGAAATTTAAAAAAACCTAATTTTAAAGTTGACATAGATGCATGAAAGTCTGAGAATAGAAAGCCATTATTTTCAACAAAAACAATAAAACTGGGCAAATTTCATCACCTGAATTCTAATTATACTACAGATCTGTAGTAACCCAAACAACATGGTATGGGTATAAAAACAGACACATAGACCAGTGGCATAAAATAGAGAGCTCACAAATAAATCTACACATCTATAGTGAACTCATTTTTCACAAAGTTGTCAAGAATGTACCTTAAGGAAAGAATAGTCTCTTAAATAAATGAAGAAGAATTAAACTAGACCCTTGTCTCTCATCATATAAAAGTTAAATTGAAATGGATTAATGTCTTAAATGTAACACCTGAAACTATGACACTGCTGAAAGAAAACATTGAGGAAATGTTTGAGGACCTTAGCCTGGGTGATAGTTTCAAAAGTAATATACCCCCAAAGCACTGACAACCCAAGCAAAATTGGACATATGAGATCACATCAACCAAAAAATTTCGTGCATAGCAAAAAGCAATCAACCAAGTGGAGAGACAATCCACAGAACGAGAGAAGATTTTTGCAAATTGCCTGTGTGGCACAGGATTACTAACTAAAATATAAAAAAGATCTCAAACAACTCAATAGAAAAAAACAAATAATATTTCTCAAAAGAAAATGTACAAATGGCCAACAGGTAAATGAGAAAATGCTCAACACTATTAGGCATCAGAGAAATGCAAATCAAAACTATAATTAGATATCATCTTACCCCAGTTAATATGACTTTTATTAAAAAGGCAATAATGGGTGACGCCTGTGGCTCAGCGAGTAGGGCGCCGACCCCATATACCGAGGGCTGTGGGTTCAAACCCGGCCTCGGCTGAACTGCATCAAAAATTAGCCAGGCGCTGTGGCGGGTGCCTGTAGTCCCAGCTACTTGGGAGGCTGAGACAAGAGAATCGCTTGAGCCCAAGAGCTGGAGGTTGCTGTGAGCTGTGACTCCACAGCACTACACCGAGTGCGATAGAGTGAGCCTCTGTCTCCACAAAAAAAAAAAAAAAAGGCAATAATGAATACTGAGTAGGATGTGGAAGGAGAGAACCCCTCTTACACTGTTGGTGGCTATTTAAATTAGTGCA